>CAMOHE010049568.1:25179-98895 GCA_946598075.1 Artocarpus hirsutus | reverse complement strand
AAAGCATCATGTAAGTTAAGTTTCACTCTTTGTTAACTATAAAATAATTGGTGTGATAATTTATCGATAATTCTGAGCCATAATTAGAATTTATAATATATTCAGCATCGTCTGTGATTTGTATAGGTGACTGTGGAGAATGGCATTCTTCAACTAACGCTGTCAAAGCCAGACGGAATCGTTACTGGAATAAAATATAATGGCATCGACAATCTACTTAAAGTTCTTAACGAGAAACATAAAAGAGGGTACATAATCCCTACAGGTTTATAGGGTGTTTGGCTAGTGGTGGAAACTATTGATAGAAACTGTTTTTATTATAACATGTGAAAGCTTTATACCGTAGCAACTTTTTTCTTTTTACTATAGTATGTGAGAGCTTTATACTGTTTATAACTGAGTTTGTGGTTCACACCACCCTTAACCAAACACTCTCTTAGTTACCTAAATTATTATTACACTGTTACATTAAATGAAGGTTTCGTTATATTTTTTTCTACATATTATGCGGAATTATGGTGCCCTGTGTATTATAGATGCAGTCTTATAGTTAATTAGCAGGAGTGCTGTGCGGATATGTTATATATATGTTTAGTAGAATTGAAAAAAAATGGTGAATTTGAAGCGCTATCGAATTAGATTGCAGGTATTGGGACCTTGTTTGGAGTAAAACGGGAAGTACTGGAACCACGGGAGTATATGACAGGCATCAAATAGTACGCCCCTTTTTATGTACGCATATTTACTTTGATCATTATAACTTTTTTCTAAAAGGAAATATAAGGATCACTGTCGTCGAATCCCCTAAGTTTTTACGATAGTTTTTTTTTTAATTTTCGTGAGATCCTGTATGATGCCACAATGGTGAATTCCACAACGAATTCTCAACCGCAGTGGTAACTTTTGCTACAATTAAAAACTATAGTGGAATTCATAGTTTGATTGTAGGAATATATAAGACTATATTTGTCCCTCTTTTATATCATGTTCATAACAAAAATATTTGTACCTTAATTTCAAGTTGAAATAACTAATACATCAGAATTTGTGCAAAAGTATCCTTTGATTTAAAACTTGTTTCGAGTAAATTCCTTTATTTATTTAAATTGAAAAAAATACGAGTTTGATCAATCATTAATTGATTTTTCACATATCATATTGATTGATTTTTAAATCATACTTACGTGTGACTGTTTAGACACCATTTAAAACACCATATAAAAAGGATTTGAATTTATAATAGATATCGAAGTTTGTAAATCAAGTAAATCGTTGAATATCTAATTTATCAATATTCAATTATGTAACCATGTATATTTCTTAAATATGAAATTCATATATTTAATTTTTAATTCCTTCGATATTTTCCCAATATTTTGAAGCCTCTGAAATTTCCAAGACAAGAATTTGTCTCTTCAACACCGAGACCTAAATGACAGCTTTTGAAATTTTCTTCCACGAAAAGAAAAAAAGGAAAGAACAATTAAAGAGAAAATCAAAAAAGACAATTAACATAGAAGACAAAAGACCAAAATAAACAAATATGAGCTTCTTTAGATCTGAGAGAAATTCAACAAATTGAGGAAGATCACGTTAGAATGATTGAAGGCCTATAAAAAGATGGTTCTGAAAATATTTAGTAGAGAAGCAGAAATCATAAAGACAGTGGGTGGAAAATAAAAATAAAAAGAAGGTCATTCCTTAATTTTTAAAATTTTTGGAGGTATGAACTATTTAAATTGGGTTGTTCAAAGCACCTTCCACTCCATAATTTCTCTTAATTTTTGGGATTATTGAAATGCCTCTTCATTTAAAAAGAGAGAAGAAAATAGGATATAAGTTATTCTTTATAGTTTGTTTATGGAATGTTCAACAACCTGGGTCAAACTAATAGATCAAATCATTTTGGTTTAAAATATTATAATATATGAGAGCTTTATATCATATAAGATATGAAAGCATTACATTATTTAAGTTCAACCCATTAATTTGAACCAAATTTAATAAATTATCTCGACATTGAAGAACCTGAAGGACACATCATACATATATACATTTATACGTACATATGTATATGTCGCAGGATTAAAGGTACAAAATTCGAGGTCATAGTGGAAAATGAGAAACAAGTAGAGATTTCATTCCCAGAGAGTGGAATCCCTCTCTTGAGGGCCCACTTGTCCCCTTACACATAGACATAAAAGGTGAAAAATCTTATTCTATATATATATATATATATATATATATAATTAATTAATACAAAATTTGCGCTGATGATCATTACAATCAATGCTATATACTAATTTTTATGTATTCTCCATGGATAAACAAAATTTCAGGTTCGACATGCTTCGTAATTCGCCAGGCTTCTACACACATGCCATCTATGAGCACTTGCATGAATGGCCTCCTTTCAACCTTCCCCAGACCAGGATTGTATGCAAGCTTAGAAAGGACAAGTACTATATATATATATATATATATATATATATATAAATTCTTGTTAATTAATTAATTTATATATATATGGTAATTAAAACAAATATATATACCTATTTTCTTCTATGTCTAAAAATTTGATGTTTGGGTTGCTTTTAGGTTTCAGTACATGACAGTAGCACATAACAAGCAAAGATACATGCCTCTTCCTGATGACCGGCTATCGGATAGAGGCCAAGAGCTTGCGTACCCCGAGGCCGTCGCCCTTGTGAATGCTGTGGAGCCCCAGTCCAAGGGACAGGTGGCATGCCTCATGAATGTTTTCTACTACTATTCATAAACGAGCAATTTTAGGAGATATTGATGTTGCTTAACACCGATGTCTCCTAACATTATTAACAGTATAGGGTCTATAAGTAGAGTCGACTTTTATTAATTGAGGTGTTTAGTGAACATTTTTCCACACATATATAGGTGAAGATTGTGCTCCTTCTATAGGAAAAAAAATAAAAGGAATTAGTATCTTGAATCATATTCTATTATACACCAAGTTAATTTATATACTGTTGATTTTGTCTTCTTTAAAAAATGTTATTTTCGTGGATTGGAAAATTAAGACGTTGGATTTTTTTCCTACATTTGTCCAAGAAATGAGATATAAGCTGCTTTCCTTTGGGTCTAATCTATACATTATTTAAGGATTCTGAAATATACATTGATTTATGCAGGTGGATGATAAGTCCGGGTACTCGTGTGAGAACAAAGATCTCAAGGTCCACCCACCCGTTGGGTTCTGGCAGATTACACCCAATAATGAGTGCCGATCTGGAGGACCTCTTAAGCAGAATCTCACATCTCACATCGGACCCACTAACCTTGCAGTAAGTATTTCACAGGAGTATATATATATATTTATACAAAAACCAGGCCTAGATGAGTTTAGCTTTATAAGAATCAGTGTTACATGTAACGAATTGTGATATAAACATATATGTATATATACACACATCTTTTGAAAATTGTTATAAGATATATATTGTACCATCTATATATATATATATATATATATATATATATATTGGTGGAATATACAAAGAGATGCTTCTTAGCGCTCACTATGCTGGAGAGGATATGGTGCTAAAACTCCAACCCAACGAAGCATGGAAGAAAGCATTTGGCCTCGTTTTCATTTATGTTAACTCCGTTCCAGATGGGAGTGAGCAGTTTCAGGCTCAGCTTTGGGATGACGCTAAAATGCAGGTCTAATACGAAACAACACTAGCTATTTATATAGTCCTAACTATTAGACTAACAATATATGCAGGTCTTGTATAATATATATATATATATATATATAGGTCTTATACAGAATTGACTAAACCAAGGCTTATGGTATATTTGAGACCATAGTTGGAACTATATATGTAGTAATGTAGTAGGTAGAAAAACAAAGCTTTGAATATTGAGATGTGTATTCAGGCGATTATAGAAGTACAAAGCTGGCCTTACACTTTTCCAGCCTCCAAGGACTTTCCATCGTGTGATGAACGTGGTTGCCTCAGTGGTAGATTGGTAGTGAGAGACCAGTAAATACTCCCCCTATCACTTCTTTAGGCAGATAAATTTTTTTCTAGTGAGATAAACATAACTCTGTCGCTCTCTACTCTTTTAAGGTACATATCTAATATTGACGTATGTGGAGATTGTGCTTATGTGGGCTTGGCACCACCCGGTGAAGTTGGATCATGGCAAAAGGAATGCAAGGTATTTTTTTTTTAAAAAAAATTACAATACGTGTCTAAATTATTGTTATGAAGTTAAAATCTAGCACAATATTTGAAATATCTTAAAAATGTCGTTAATGGTATAGTAATTATCTTAATGATATTACATATTGTACTATATAATTACATATAAATAATTTTAATGATATCATTATAAGACATTTGTAGAATTTTTACAAATTAGAGTCATATTTTAATTCAATAAACGTAATTGAGGCAATTATCTCATTAACCCTTTTTTTTTAGTAATGCTATCGGTCTTTACAGGCTATAGCCCATCTTCTCTCATGGCCCACCTAAGTCTCACGGATGATGTTCATTTATTATAAGAGAATGGGCTATAAACTCATGAGATTATATAATATTTTTTTTTAGGTCCATTTCATTCTTTTAGTAATTTAAAGATAAGAAAATTAAAGTAAATAACATTTTTAGAGGTACATGCACACCTATACTTCAATTAAAAACAAGGTATTATGTGTTTTTTTTTTTTTTTTTTTTACGTTTTACTAGTTTCGATATGGATAAAGAATTCCAGATAAAAAAACAAAGATAATTAATTAATTTAGGATCCGTTCAGTATTTTTTTCTATTTTTAAAGAGAAAAACAAAAATATTTTCTCTTGTTTTTATTTTTCATTTTTTTAAACAGAAAACATGTTTGATAACTCTTTTCTGTTTTCTATTAAAACAAAGACACAAAAAACAAAAAATGTGTTTGATGGCAAACATTTACATAATTTTTTTAAACAAAAACAACAATATAGTTGATTTCAAATCTACTTGTCCGTACGATAGGACATGATAGGACCGGCGACACGAGTCACAGACGAGGCAAGACCAAAGTGTCGGACAACCCATTGAGGTCGGGTTTGGAGTTCGGATGGACTTGTCATTAGGGTCGTTTATAGGGTAGACTAACAGTCAGGGTCATGATAGACTCGTTGTTAAGGGCAGGTTGGCCAGGATTATCTAGGAAAGCCCAATGTTTTCTTTAATGCCAAAGAGAATAAAAGAAAAAACACATTTTTTAATGATTATAAATCTTGATCACATCACAATGGACCTCGTGAAAAATTTTAATAATAATATTTAAAATAAATGAAACCGAAAGCATCAAAAGTTAGCGAGCTTAAAGTCCGCTTATTACTTTGTAGTCCCACAAATTCTACCATTAATTTTGTCCCCCAAATGTACTATTTGCCTTATTCTCCTTTTAATTTCTACACAGAAAATGATGCATTTTAGTGTTGAATTGTTTAGGTTTAACAACCTATTCTTGCATCACTCCAAGCTTGTTTTCCCCTTCTCTAAGCAAAAATGTCGCCATTACAACCTCTACAACTCCGAAGATTCCTCCTGCGAAAACTCTTCTTTCTCCTCCTCTCTCTCTCTCTCTCTCTAAACCTCATATTTATGCTCCTTTTGATGACTATTCCTCTCCTCTCACTTTCGTCATTACCACCACCTAACCACCACAACCACAACCTTAACTTCTTGCTTTCTCTCTCTACTCTGAACTTTTCTCTCTAGAAATGTCTTTTTTTTCTCGGAGATATCAAACCAACCAGAACTCAATGACAAGATCCAACATTCCCTTTCCAAGCTCCTTAAAGATCCCAACTTCGAGCCCCACCTAATCGCCTTAAGCCTCCACCTCAAGTTCTCACATGTCTCTCCCACTCTGTTGCTAGTCCTCGTTGTGCTCAATCTCTCGCCAGACGCCGGCCGTACGGTCCTAGGGTTCGACGACTGGCTCGTCTCTAACTCCAATGAAACGAGAAAAAAATTTTGAAGACATCATTTTTTTGTTTCCAATATTAAAAAACAATAACAATATTAGAAAAACAAAAAGAAAATCACCGAACGCATTTTCCTATCTTGTTTCCTTTCTTATGTTTAAAAAACAAAAATTTGTTTAAAAAATCTTACCGAACAGGGCCTTGATGAGCTGATGTGCACCTTATCGCTTAAACCAGCGCTACCAAGTGAACTGTTTCAGTCTTTATCCTTCAAACAAGCTCATGTTGCATTTAGGAGAGCATTTGTATTTAAATTTTACATTCATTAATAACGGTCTTGGGCACTTTGGAATGTTGAGCCTTAAAATTAAAAATTTATAAAGTAATCTGTCAGTTTGCAAAAATTTCAGGCAATTACATCAAATACCCGTTGAAACAATGATGTATATTATATTTTCTACGAATACAAGCTCCAAGATACATTCATGTGCATATCGATATAATGCATATGCCTATAGGTACACATTTCCCATGTAAGATATCGCTTTTATAAGTAATCTAATGGCATCTTAATACTTCCTTCATCAATATATTACTTCCTAATTTCTGCAGGGTAATCAATTCTGGGCAAGAGCAGATGAGGGTGGATATTTCTCTATTAATGATGTTCGTGTGGGCGAATACAATCTTTATGCATGGCTTCCTGGTTTCATTGGATATCACAAAAATGAAGTTGTCATTAGCATAACTGCAGGCCTTCTCTAAAAATTAATACTAATCACATGAGTTCACATCAATTATTGCATAAAAAACTTAATTATCAATAATTAATGTACACGCATGCTATGATTGATTAACATAAAGCTAGCTAATTAGGTACGCAGGTTGCGATATTGGCGTGGGTGATGTTGTGTTTAAACCTCCAAGATATGGACCCACGTTGTGGGAAATAGACATCTCTGATGGCTCTGCTGCTGAATTTTATGTCTCTAATCCTAATACAACATACGTTAATCCTCTTTATCTTAATCACCCTGACAGGTAATTAGAGACAAGCTAACTTGTTTTCCACTTTCGGACGAAGCTTATGAAAATGGAATAGAAAAAAGAACATGATCAATGTGAGCCTCAGCAAAGTTGTATAAAAAGAAATATGATCAATGCATATAAACTTCAAGTTTCAAAATTTAATGAGACTAATGTTGTTGATCATAAAAACTACAAATATTATGTGACGTGCAAAATTAATATGGTAAAAGCTTAACCAAAATTAACTTGTTTCTTTTTTTGTTTAATTTTTTGTTACACTGGCAGGTTTAGGCAGTATGGATTATGGGAAAGATTCGCAGAGTTATATCCTGGTCAGGATTTGGTTTACACAATTGGCGTTAGTGACTATAGCAAAGATGGGTTCGTTGCCCACGTTACCAGGTTCTAACATCCCTAATTTCTGCCAACATTTCCTTTTTGCTTGTCACGAGCATCTTAATTAGCAAAGTTTTTAAAAAAAAATTTCCTGAATGACAAGAAGAAAGGCCTTGATATTTCTGAACCGTAATCAAACAAGGCCTTTTGATGTATGATGATAGGAAAAAAGCTGGTGGCACTATCAAAGTACTACTTGGCAAATTAACTTTCCTCTTGACAAGGCAACTCCTAGTGCAACTTTTAAACTGCGCATTGCCCTTGCTACTGCAAATGTCTCCTAATTAGAGGTAAGTATTAATCAAATTCACACTATAAAATTATTTATATTTCCTAAATTTTAACTTTAAAAAATTACTCTCAAATTTTAGAATGTATTTCAAAGTGCCTCTAAACAGATGACGGATGTTAAAGATTTTGTAAATTTAATATTCACGTCCCCATTTTTCTCTAAGTTAACATTGCTATATTTGTAACAGAGAAAGAAACATTTCCATAAATAAAAATAAAAAATAAAGATGGAGAAAGAAATTAAACGAATTATGGAGAGTTTTGGATTCTGGTTTTGGCCTCCTCGGCAGCATTGCAGCGTCAACCTGCATCTTCTCAGCCCTGGGGTCTGCTTGCGTCGTTTCTCTCTCGTTTCTTGCCGTCAACTTCTTCGCCTGTCCGGTGTGCAGTGCGCGTATATATATATATATATATATATATATATATATACATACATACATATATATATAAATATATAATTTAGTCTTCTTTTAGTTAATTAATTAATTAACTAGAATTATTACCTGACCAAAAATGGAGGCCTTAACGTCTGAAACCCCTCCTTCAAGGAGACCGTGAAAGACAAGCAGCCCTTCTTCATCCGACTCGACAATGTGTCCTGTCGCCTCCTACTCACCATGGCTGATGCGGTGGGCCGCGCCGGAGACGATCCAATATTCTTTTCCATGTTTTTGCTC
Organism: Artocarpus hirsutus; assembly: GCA_946598075.1. Classification (NCBI taxonomy): domain Eukaryota; kingdom Viridiplantae; phylum Streptophyta; class Magnoliopsida; order Rosales; family Moraceae; genus Artocarpus; species Artocarpus hirsutus. Next base: position 90,537 of record CAMOHE010049568.1, on the reverse strand, counting down.
AGAAATCAGTTTCATTCCCCTTTGATGCCAGCGTTTGGGAAGAGAAGACTACCAGGAGAGCATGGAGGTACATCATAGTCTTAGATATGTGTGTGAATTTTGTTTCTACTTCTTGACGACGCATAACTCGTCTGTGTTCAGTTCGGACACGTTTTTCTGTTCTTTTTCCGCTGTCTGCTGTACGTGGCAGATCCAAAACTTGTCCACTACCACGATATTCTGACAGGCCTCAATATGGCGCTTGTTCCAATTTCTAACGGCCGCTTTGCACAAACCACGCAATTATAGGAGAGAGATATACAGGCGACTTTTTTCAAAAGAGTTTTCTCTACTGCCATATTTCAATCTATAATCTAAAAAAAAAAAGCATATATGTGAACTCTCCCTTATAAAAATCCATTTAAAATGGCTTATTTTATTCAAAAGCTACTTATAAGTCGATTTAAATAACTTAAAGAAAATGGCTTAAGATATTTGTAAGTATTTATAGGAAAAGTCAAGCCAAAAGTGTTTATAAAAAAAACACTTATGAAAAACTTTTTTATTTATATTTTTGATTTTATATTTAAGAATAACTAATCAAAAATTTCATCTATATCATTAAATTACACTACTTTTTATATTAATAAGAGCTTTTGACTTATTTAACCAAACAGGTTCAAACACTCTTCTAAAATCAAAAAGTACTTTTACATGCACTATTCAAACACTAATTAAAAAGCCCTAGTTTATGTTTCTGTTTTTCTACTACTTAAGAGTAAAAGCATATGCTAACCTAAATAAGCCCTAAGACAACTAAGGACATCATTGTAACTTCCACCAATGTACAATTGGTGGTGGTCCTTTTATTAAAATTTTAATGAAAAATTGACAAATAATTTTAAAGTTAAGGATATTTTTGTGGTTTCATTAACACGCAACTTAAAACTATAATAAAAATAGTTTTCATTGATGATTAAAAAATCGATTAAAACCATCATATCATTTGAGGCCATCTTTTTTTTTATATATTAAAATTTTATTCAAAATTTTATAATTTTTATGGGTTTTGGCACATTTGCCTCATAAACTTTAGATTTTATTGTAATATGATTCTTAAACTTTTTTGTGGCAATTGAGTCTCTAAAATTTGCTTGGTATGGCAATTGAGTTCTTAAACTTAGTTGAGTGTGGCAATGAAGTCTCTAATCATTAACATTTGTAAAAATTAAGATGAAAAACAATCACTTAAGGCATACACAACCCATTTAAAAGGGAAATAACATAATTTCAAGCATTACAATGATTAAAATATACATAAAAACCAACAAAATTGTTAGAAAATTTTGGACATAAAATTAAATCATTTGGTTCTTATTAGAATTAAATGAGGTGTATATGCATTCTAATTAGGTCACGTACATCTCACATAATTGTTTCTGTTTTGATTTTGAAGAAATTTTGTGATTAGGAATTAATTGCTACAATTAGCAAAGTTTAGGGACTTAATTACCACAAAAAAAAGTTTAAGAACTACATCGCAGAACAGCCTAAAATTTAGGGGGCAAATGTGCCAATAACCCTTTTTTGTACTCAAAAAGTATTTTGAAATTGTAATAGTTTTATATTCTTGTGAAATAAAAAAGAATATAACACAAACATATTTAATATATTACATAAAATTTTCAAAGAGGAAAAAAAGTTTGATAGTATTAACAAAAATTTCTTTCATATATTTGAAGGTTTTTATTGTTATTTATATTTTTTAAAATTTTAAAATATTTATTGGATGTGAAAAAATTAATAAATTTTTAAAAAAAATTGTGTATAGAAAAAAGAAGGATACATATAACATTATGCTTTGAATTGATTTTTTTTTTGTTTTTAATAATTAATAAAGACTATTTTTATTATAGTCTTAATTTTTAAATATTTTATGAACAGAATTATCAAAATATTTTTAATTTTAAAATTATTTGTTAATTTATTATCAAAATTCTACCAAAAGATCATTTAAAAAAATAAATGTTATGGTTTAAAATTTAAGATAAAATGTTTGAAGACCTATGGCCGGGGAAAATTTTTGTAATTAATCCATGTGTGAGTTTATGCTTTAAAACTAATTGATTTTCTCGTCCACTGCTGGCTGTTTTTGACTTCTTTGTACCAAGAAAGAGAGGAAAAAATGAGGAAAGCGATGGGGCCATAGTAGTCATTTCGCTAATTTCCCAATCCGTCGCTGCCATATATACCCCAGAGCTCCAAAAGCTAGGTATAAAAGGCCCCAAATTTCTCCGCTCCATAAAAAATTTTCGAAGCAAACGTTCACCAGAAGAAGAAGAAGAACATCACAGCCGAAGCAGCTCAGTTCAGCTGAACTCGCCACCAAATTTGTAACTCCAAATTTCCCCTTTCAATTCCAATTTTTCATTCACTAGTTTCTCTCTTTTTTATCTTTTCAACAATCGTTCGTAAATCTCCATCAGAGTCAAGAATCGAAATCATCTTTCTCCGCAAAATTCTCGTTGAAATTGGAAGGTTTTGCGAACTCTGTGTGTTTATCTGACTCGTTTTCATGGCAGATCGCGTGCGGTGACGCGGAATAATGGCGACGTTCGAGCTCTACCGGAGGTCGACGATCGGGATGTGCCTGACGTAGACTTTGGATGTGATGGTTCAGAGTGGCACTCTCAGTCCCGAGCTCGCCATTCAGGTTCTCGTCCAGTTCGACAAGGTTTGATGTGGTTCATTTTTTTTTTTGGGTTAAATGTGGTTCATTTTTTTTTTGGGAATCGGTTTGTGATTTTATTTTATTTTATTTCATATTTTGGTTTTAACAGTCTATGACGGAAGCTCTGGAATCCCAAGTGAAGAGCAAGGTCAACATCAAGGTGAGATTTTGAACAAACGTTATTGAGTTGTTAACTGTTATTTGCTGATTTGATTTTATTTCATTATGTTTTTTTTAATATTATGGTTTCTTAGGATGTTGTTTCTTAAAGTTTCTAAGGCGGTATACTATGTACGAAGTGATTGAAATGAATAATGTCAATTAGCAAAACATTCCAGTTGTTAAGTATGAAAAATTATGGTTATAAGTGATAAGGAATGTTTCTCAAATAAGAAATGTAAGCTCTGTATTGACCAAGGCAAAAATCATGGGATGGAAAATCATGGGATAATGATTGAGCAAAAGCCTGGCAGTTGACAAAGCCAATAATTCATAGGATAATGATCAAGAAAATTCCACTAACGTTGGAGCCAATACAGGAAATCTGCACTAACAAGGAAAGTATCATCATATTACACTGATTATGGGCTTCATATAATTAAGTCATTATGCTTTTTATTATAATTGCCTGATTTTGTAATATTAAAAAGCTCATGTATAAGTATATGCATTTGAACAATGAAATGAGCTTATTAGAGCTTTACCAAAATTCAGAAAGTCTTTCATGGTATCGGAGCAGAAAAACTTGCAAGCAAAATAAAATACCAGCCACTCATTACTATTCCAAAAAAAAAAAAATGGAAGAGCCACAACTTACAATGCAATTGTTTCATCAAGATGCTAGCCTTGTATCAATTAGATTGGGCTCCAACAATTATCTTTTCTGGCGGTCACAAATTCTTCATCTTGCTCGTAGTCTCTGCGTGCTCCATCATCTTCGGAAAGATGGTGGAAAACCAACGGCACAAAAGGAAGATAAGACTGTGAATCTAGGCTACACTCAGTGGGTGACCAATGACGGGTTACTCGTCTCATGGCTTCTCGGTACGATAAGTCAAGAAGGCTAACCATCCATCGACGAAGAGGCTACGGCCTGTGATCTCTGGAGTACGTTGGAAGAACAATTGCTTCCGACAACCATTGAGAAAGAGGGACTGCTCAAAAATATGCTTATGACCTTAAAGAAAGGGTCACGTTCCCTAGATGAGTATATAAAAGAGTTCAAGTCTATTTGCGATAATCTTGCAGCCATCAAGAAACCCATCTCTGACCTCGACAAGGTGTTTTAGTTTGCTCGTGGTCTAGGACCAAAATATGAAAATTTTCGTCTCGCCATGGTGACAAAGCCTCCCTATCCTACTTTCAATCAATTTGTTCTTGCTCTTCAAGGGCATGAACAAACTCTTACTGCCCAAAAAGGAGGAGAGAAAGTCTACATCGAGCATGCTTAAGCCTTTTTTAGTCAACGAGGACGTGGACGCGGTGGTAGAGGAGGTCGTGGCATTTTTAACTCTAAAGGGAAAGGCTTCACTCTAGCAGGTCGCTATAATAACAACCTAGGATCTCCATCTGGCAATCCAAAGGCAGAAAAAAGAAGCGGACAAAACCAAGCTTCTGAGAAAGATGGTAAGGTAGCTTGTCAAAATTGTGGAAGAATGAATCATCTTGCTCTTGATTGTTGGTATAGGTTTGATTATTCATCTCAATCAAAGGACCTTCCACAAGCCTTGGCTGCTCTCAATATGAACAAAGAGGATCATTCCTTTTATGTGGATTCGGGTGCAACAACGCATATGACAAATGATGCAGGTATTTTGTCTTACCTAAAACCATATAAAGGTGATGATATTGTTTATGTTGGAAATGGAAATAAGATACCTATTACTCACATTGGAGATTGCTCGTGTTGGAAAACTAGATTTGAAAGATGTACTAGTAGTTCCTCAATTGAAAAAGAATTTGGTTTTAGTGAGCAAGTTTACATCAGATAATTCTTGTACCATTGAATTCACATCTTCTGATTTTGTTATTAAGGACCAAAACCAGAAAACAGTGGTGAGGGGGCATAAACGAGGACAACTTTATGCATTGGATCCTAGAAATAATGAGGCATTGGCAGCAATAAAGAGTAGCGGCACATCCTCATTGTGGCACCAAAGACTTGGACATCTAAATTCAAAGATTTTATCTTTGTTAAGAGGAAGAAAAGCAATTGATGTCACTAATTTGAAAACTAAACCATCTGTCTGTGTTAGTTGTTAATTAGGGAAAAGTTGTAAGCTACCATTTAATTTAACCAATAAAATTTCAAATTTGCCTCTTGAAAAGGTGCATTGTGATCTTTGGGGACCTGCACCAGTCTCTTCAAATCAAGCTTTTAGATTTTATTTTGTTTTCATAGATGACTCATCAAGATTTACATGGCTATACCCCTTGAGAAAAAATCTGATTTTTATTCTTGTTTTCTCAAGCTTCAAAGACTTGTAGAAAATCAATTTGATAGAAAGATTAAGATTTTTCAATGTGATGGAGGGGGAGAATTTAATTCCTTTGACTTTCTTAATCACATAGGAAATTGGGGAATTCAACTACAAATTTCTTGTCCTATTACGCCTGAACAAAATGGGGTCGTTGAGCAGAAACATCGTCATATAGTGGAAACAGGTTTAACCATGTTATTTCATGCAAATATGTTGCTATCATTGTGGACTGAAACTTTTCTTGCCGCCACTTATTTAATCAATAGAATGCCCTCCTCGGTCCTAAGCAATAAGTCTTCCTACTCAAAGTTGTACCAAAAGGAACCTGATTATAATAGCTTGCGAGTGTTAGGATGTTTGTGTTTTCCTTCTATGCGACACCAAGGGGGCAATAAATTCACTAAGAAAACTTATCCATGTGTTTTTGTTGGTTATAGTCCAATTCATAAAGGCTATCGGTGTTTTGATCCAAAAACTAAACGGGTCTATATTTCAAGACATGTTGTCTTTGACGAAGGAATATTTCCATTCAAGCTGTCTCAACATGAATCAATTCCGTCTTTTCCAGTGCTTACGAAATTTCCTTCATCAGATGAATGGATTACAACGTCCAAAAAGGTTTCCTCACCAATGGCCTCAGATGCCTATGTTGACACTCAATATCTTGATTTAAGCACTGATTCCTTTTGTGATGTAGATATGCACGTGAATGAAGGAGCTCATGATTCACCAAATAGCACCAATCAAGAAGAGGTTAATGACACAAGAATTGTCTCCACAAATGACACTTCAAACAATCATGCACAAGTTTCTAATGATAATCCAGAAACTGAGGTCCTTGAAATTCCAGAAGACTCCAATGACATCAATGCAGCTACAACTCCCTTACAAGAATTTGTTTCTCCTGACGTTGGCAATAATAATACTATCTCATCAATTGTTGATCGCCCTCAACGGAATCGACGTCCTCCCAGCTATCTTCATGACTATGAGTGTAATCTTGCCCAAGATGAAATGCCTATCGAGCCTCGGACTCTTCGCTTTGCTCTTAAAGATCCTCGTTGGATTGACGCCATGAATGAGGAACTTCGAGCTCTTCAGTCTAATAACACTTGGTCCTTGGTGCCTCGCCCATCCAATGTCAATGTAGTTGGTTCAAAATGGATTTATCGGATAAAACAACGAGAAGACGGCTCTATCGATCGATTTAAAGCTCGTCTCGTTGCTCGTGGCTTTACTCAAGTTTCCGGCATTGACTATGATGAGACTTACAGTCCTGTTATTCGCCACACTACAATTCGGTTAGTAATTGCTCTATCTACATCTCTAAATTGGTGTGTACGACAACTTGATGTTAAGAACGCTTTCCTGCATGGCCATCTTAAGGAAACTGTGTACATGGAACAACCTCCCGGTTTTATCAATCCTGACAAACCAAATCATGTGTGTCTCCTTCGCAAATCACTCTATGGCCTCAAGCAAGCTCCTAGAGCATGGTTTGATCGATTATCTCGATACTTGCTCCATCTTGGTTTTTATTGTAGTAAGGCAGACTCTTCCCTTTTTATTTACAATCAAAATTCAACTACTATGTTGATCCTCGTTTATGTTGATGACATTTTAGTGACTGGAAATAACACTTCCTTTATCACTACTCTTATTCAACAACTGAGTTTTGAGTTTGCTATTAAAGACTTAGGAGCCTTGCATTATTTCTTGGGTGTGGAGTTCAAACCGTTTGATGGAGTAATTTTCATTTCTCAAAACAAATATGTAAAAGACTTGCTCTACAGAACAAAAATGATAGGTAGCGCGTCCAATGCTACACCTATGGCACTCAAAGAAGAACAATATGCCTCAGATAACACACCTGTCGATGCTACAAATTATCGGAGCATTGTGGGAGCCCTTCAATATTTGACTTTTACTTGGCTCGATATTACTCATGCTGTGAACAAGGTTTGTCAATTTTTTAACAAACCCATCATGTTGCATCTTAAGGCTGTTAAACGAATACTTCGTTATCTCAAGGGCACACAAGACTATGGCCTGCGCTTTGTTTCTCAAAGCCCTCTCTCTCTCTACGCCTTCTCCAATGCCGATTGGGCAAGATGCCAAACAACACGAAGAAGCACTACTGGGTTTTGTGTGTTTCTAGGGGCAAATTGTATTTCTTGGTGCTCTAAAAAGCAACCAACAGTTGCTCGTTCAAGCTCGGAAGCGGAATATCAGTCTATGGCATCTACAACAGCGAAACTAACTTGGCTCACTGTCTTGCTCCGCGATATTGGTATTCCTTTATCTAAGCCTCCTCAACTATTTTGTGATAATCTTAGTGCTTTATACATGTCTGTCAATCCGATGTTCCATGCTCGAACTAAGCATATTGAGATAGATTATCACTTTGTTCGTGAGGAAGTTGCTATGGGAATGCTTATTACTCGGTACGTGTCATCCTCTCTTCAACTTGCTAACTTGTTCACCAAGCCTTTGCCAAAAGCATCCTTTCTTTTTCTTTGTAGCAAGTTGGGACTTCATTTACATTCTACCTCCAACTTGAGGGGGCATGATAAGGAATGTTTCTCAAATAAGAAATGTAAGCTGTGTATTGACCAAGGCAAAAATCATGGGATGGAAAATCATGGGATAATGATTGAGCAAAAGCCTGGTAGTTGACAAAGCCCATAATTCATGGGATAATGATCAAGAAAATTCCATTGACGTTGGAGCCAATACAGGAAATCTACACTAACAAGGAAAGCATCATCATATCACACTGATTATGGGCTTCATATAATTAAGTCATTTATGCTTTTTACTATAATTGCCTGATTCTGTAATATTAAAAAGCTCATGTATAAGTATATGCATTTGAACAATGAAATGAGTTGATTAGAGCTTTACCAAAATTCAGAAAGTCTTTCAATAAGCCTAGCTGATAAATTTATGTGGGTTGTTTGTCATTAGAAGGTGTAATAACTTTCATTTGAATCTTCTTGTTCAAAGATGTGTCTATTAGTAAAGTAGTTTTGCGACAAGTGGGGGTCTTCTTATTGATTGACTTCGCATCTGAGGTCCAAGTTTTAAGGCTTTCAGACTGGATTGCTGCCCTCGTTGACTTTGGCGTTAGCTTGAAAGCCATACGCGTCTTTCATTTGACATTGTCTGTGGTTAGAACAAAACAGTTTTTAACGGTATATCATTAGTGTCGCTGTAGGAAGGAACGTCTACCGACATGGTTAATTATTCTACAGAGTCTGCGAGAAGTTATGATGGGCTAGTAGGGGCGTAAACTAAATGAAAGCTAATAAAGGGCTTAAGGTGTTTTTTTATTTATTTTTGCTAAGAAGTCACCCAGTTAAGTTCCAAATTGTTAATTTCTACCAGTTGATGACTGCGAAGTGCCTAGTTGTTCTATGAATCTTTATAGGAGCGTAGACTAGTATTTATTACTTTTACTAGTTTGTATAGGATTCCTTTTCTTGGAGGATTGCCAGTCCTCCCAGTTGGAATTGTATTTCATTTTCTTTTCCTTTCTTTAATAAATTGCTCTTAGGGTTTAGAATTTTTATAAAATGTATTCATTATTGTCCAAAAAAGAAATAAGAAGGAACGTAACAGCTTGCTTTTACATTTGGAAAATTAACTCTGGAAACGAAAAGGGCCATTAATAAGATGTATTATATGTCATATGGTCATTGATATTCACCTTGCCTAACCAGAAAGAGAAAAAAAGTGTAGGAGGCTAGGCTATTCTGGAAGGGCTGCGCTCAAAATACATGAACTTAATCTTTAAGACTTGTTTTCCATGCAAACTTACTCTTCATGGTCTTCAAAATGTTCCATCAAATATTCATTAACTAAGTTCACCATTGTATACGGACATATATAGACATGTGGACACAATATGGAGGGGAGAGATCTGTAATTTCTCGTTTGTCATTCTAAACTACGAGTATATATCTTTAACTCTTGTTGGATCTCTTTTTATTAGTATGTTAATATAAGGAATGTCTATTTTTTGTTCAATTCATTTAATTCCTTTGTGCGATATTCTTTTATTTCAATATATATATAGATATATATATATATATATTTGGATGTACTATATTTGTTTCTCGTCTCCATTTCAATGCTTTTTATGTCTTTATTTATGGGGAGTTTTTTCAGTTGTCATCTGTGAACTTTTATCAGGAATTTTAAAGCTTTACAGTTTTGGCACCAATGAGAATTAGTACTATATGACTTGTTTCGGGATTGCCTTGCCTTAGCCCTTATGTTATGCTTGTTTTGGTGGAAAATACTCAAGGCACTCTTTGACCAATTCTTGGCTTAAGTTATAGTTCTTGGAATTAATTTTTTTGTGCAATCCTTTTTATATGGTTTTAGTACAATCTCTATGTTGATGCTTTTGGCTCCTCTCTCCTTTACTGCCCGTAATTCTAGAATGAAGAGAATATTTAATCCAAGCCAAAGAAAAATTATGGGAGATATGCATGGTTAAAAGAACAAAATTTGCTTCTTGACGTACATTGGCATACTTAATTGTTGCTAGTATTGAGTAAAATAGTTATTGTACTGTAATGGAGAAGTAATAGAAAACAAAATGGGTGGATCTTGAAAACCTTAACAATTTTGTGGTGTGATTCCTTTCAATGATGCAAATGCAGGATAAGGAGTTAATAAGACATTTTTAGTTAACAGAGCTGCAAGGTAAACGAGAAGTCTGCACGTTCACAAAATCATAAAAATGGAATAAGTCAAAGTCTTGCTTTACTTTCTTCTGGCCCTCATTTTCATTGTTACATGCGTTGAAAATTTCAAGATGGTCCTTGGTTGTTGTCACCGTTTCTTTGACTAGACTTTCCTACGTGGCATCTCTTAACATTTTGATATTTTTGTTCCAAATGTAAACAGAAGAAAATAGAACTGTCATCATTTTAGCAGGCTCCTTGGGCCATTTAGTCCAAGTTTGGATTCTTTTCAAGTTTCAAGTAGCTGAAAATTTACCCTTGTTGTTCTTGTACCGATCATCTTCTTTTAATCTATCTTAAAAACATCTATGCTTTTGTGATTATGTGAGCATTGGAATGTGAAACTGATGGCATTTTACATGTATGCCCTCTGCAGGGACATTTGCACACCTACAGATTCTGCGACAACGTTTGGACCTTCATCTTGCAGGATGCTCTGTTTAAGAACGTGGAAAATCACGAAAATGTGGGCCGAGTGAAAATCGTGGCATGTGATTCAAAGCTGCTCTCGCAATAGGGTGTCAACTGTCAACCATTGGAGAAAGAATGCTAATAAGTCTATAATCTATTGGTATGGTAGTATCGAGGGTAAGGAAGGCAAGGAAGAACGCAAGAAAACAACAAAAAAAGTCGACTTTATTTGCAGGCACGGGAGACTTTATCAGAGATTAAGCATGAAATTCAAAGGCCCTTTTTACCTTGGACGACTCTATTTGTTTATGTGATATTGATGATGATGATGATGATGTGATATTTAATGAACATACTTCTAGGTTTCAGTTTGCTTTTGAGATCGAGAAGAAAACAATTTGCAGACGAAATTGCACTATCGGGCAAACATCGGGCAAACCGTGCTGACGAGAATGAAATCTGCTGGTTCCTTGAGAAAATTGTAGGAGTATTAAGCCTTTTCCAGTTAATGGAAGATGAAGTTAAGAAGTTGTTTTGGCTCTCCTTGGATGAATTGAAAATATGCCACTTCTCTTTGCTGGAAAAAAGGTGAAAACTTTGCACTGTCCCCCTTGGCCTCCGGTGAAAGGGTAAAACCATTTCACCATTTGCTGTGCGGAATAATAATTTTCTTTAGCACTAATCCTGGATTCCTGAAAATGACGAGGTGTTTAATGTTCTTGGGTTTAAATTTATTCTATGCACCTATCTTTCTCAGCGTTCGCTCAAGGATTTGCTTTGACAAGTTTTCACTTCGATGGCATTTGGTAAGTCAACTACTGAATAAAGCTTTCAACAACTACAATAAAAAAAAAAAAAAAAAAAAAAAATTGATACAGTGTAAGATTCTCATTTATTATAGTTTTTAAATTAAAATTTTCAATTTCAATTGCTTTGCTAAACACAAACACAAGGTTCATTTGATCTCAAAACCTAGATTTAACTGCTGCATAGAAGTAATCTAAAAAATAGAAATCCTGGTACGGATTATGCAACTCGTGACGATTTAATTTAAATAAATGCCAAGGCAAATTGCATTATTGATGTTTGGTAGTGTAAAATACCACTTGATTTCTTTATCTTTACCTTTTTTTTCTTGGTTAAAATTAGGTTCGTACTAAAGCAAATATTTGACAGCAAACCTAGATGGAAAAGTAGAGCAGAGGGGTAATCCTCCTAGCAAAATTTTCAATCATCAAGCCGAAAGAGCAAGCTAAGCAAAGTTAACCGCCTTTTTTTTTTATCTCCAGCTCTCTGACTATGATTTTTTATAAAAATTAAAAGTAAGATGATTAGCATTAAATAACCCTTATATTATTGCTTCATTCCAAACAACCAAATCATCGTTCAATTAATGAACCAAGCTAAGAGCACCAGATTCTTCAGCGCTGGAGGAATTTTCTCATAAAATTTGTAATCCTTTTTAGTTCCAAATAAATTCAAAGTACGAACCACTCACAACTCTAAGGTTGGTCCCTACTTTTCTTATTATTTATTTCTTTATCAAAATTAATAAGCTAAAAGCCATCTGTATTATAAGGAGTTTGAAAATATAATTAGAACTATAAATTAAAACCAAACCATCATAACATGTGAGAGTTTTATATTATAACAAACTTTTACTTTATATTGTAGCATATAAAAGTTATATACTGTAGCAATTAAAATAAATAAGTTCTAACTAAGTTGTCAAACTAAGCCTTAGCTTTCAAGCTTCATCAGAGTAATTAAAACTTTGTCAGAGTATTAAAACTTTATTGGTACTCTGTATTAGTTTTCAACCTTCATCAGAGCAATTAAAACTTCTCTTACGTGTTTGCACAGTGCACTGTAAACTCTTAAATTGTACAAAGTGGTCCTGCAATGGTTTCTTGAATTTGTGTATCAAAGGAAGACAGATAACTAACCAGGAACAGGAAGCATCTCTCGTTGGGTTGTACACCTTTAGTCTTTAATCTAAAGTGTGTAAATGTATAAATTTATAACCTTATGAGGCCCCATCTTACAATTTTCTTAAAAGAAAAATGGTACAAATCAGGGGAAAAAAAAAAAAAAACAGTTTCATTAGGGTAAAAAGATGAGATGAAGCAGTAATTTTGGTTTTACGAAATCTATGAAATTTTAACACTATGCATTTATCATATTCGTTATATATATATATATATATATATATATATATCTTTTTCTGAATGTGTATCATTAGCGCTCTTTTTTTAAAAAAGAAAGACAACCCATATCAATAAAAATATTTTCCCCCAAATGTAAACATAAAAATCTGTAAACAAAGATATATCACTTAAAAAGAAGGAGCAAATAATTGTTTAAGAAAAAAGAAGGTTATTTACTTTTTACACACCTTATGTTTTAGGTTTATTGAAACATTAACATTTGATTTTTGATCTCATTAAATATATTTCTTCATATTAGATATAATATACAAACTAATACCTTTTCTAATCAACTTTTAATTTTAATTTAAGAAATTATCTAAAATGATACCCTTATACAATAAGAGAACTTTAAAAGTTTAAAAACATTTTGAACTAAAAGTTTTGACCTCAAAAATACTTAAAACACCCTCAAAAATGGCTTTTTTGTGTGTTTTGTTTTTGTTTTCTTATTACTTTTTGAAAGTTTTAGTTTTTTCTATCTTACATAATTAGGAATAATTTGATCATTTTAGATGTCAGAATCAATTATTAGTCGAAATAAATTATAGATTTATATATTAAATTTAATTTGAACATATATATTTGATGAAATAAAAAATAAAAAAATATACAATTTTTAAATAAATCTAAAAGGCATAAACAAATACTACAAAAAAGTAAATATAAATAAAAAATCATAACTTTCTGTATTTTAACAAAAATAAAAAAAAATTATAACTTTCTCGGCCTTCCCTGGCCCACCCTCCCTTTGAAAATGTCTTTCCTCTCAAAGACTTTGACGAGTCATAAATAAATATACAAAGACCAGATTCATCTTCCATTTGATTTGATTTTTTTTTTTTCTTTTTGACACAGCCATTTTCTCTTACACGTGACCTTTTCATCACCTCAAGAATATAAAACATGATATAACTAAAGGTTCAGAACAAGAAGTAAAAAACAAATAAATAAATAAAGGCGAGGAAAGACGGGAAGAAAAGCTCCTGGAGGATAGAATGTGCTGTGCATCTCCGAATATTCCATTGCTTGCCTTCCTTGCGAAGTATTGACATTTAATTACATATCTCATTAGCAAAAAGGAAAAATAAAAGAAAAAGGACAAGTAATTAAATAGATAGACTTTCAATTTCCACTTTGCTCCTTCTTGGGCATGAGGGTTAGATCTTTTGTCCGAAGCATATAGCTTTTAACCGTTAAAAAATATGTATTGATGTAAAATTTTCATACGTTACAGTTTTTAAAAAAAATTGTTCAAATCATTTGATTTGAACTCTTCTCGTAAGCACAAGGTTGGTTTTGTTTTTTTAAGTAAAAAATGCCTAAAACAAGACTTTGTCATTCACATGCATGTATACTTTGTTCTTGGAAATTTGAAAAGCTCCAAATTATAAGTAAGAGGGTTGACAAAATTATCTACTATGTCGTTCTCAATTATGTAATACTAGAAGGGCAACGTGAAAGGGAAACTTACTAGAAACTATCAACTCAAAAGAGCATATAATAATCCTCGGAAAGAAACTTAATTTTCAGAGATTAATATTAATGGCCCTAAATTTTAAGGTTTACTTTGTCCCTAAACTTTAAAAATCATCACTTTTATATTTTAACTTTCAGAACTCCTTACTTTGTCTCTTAGAATTTAAAAAATCATTCATTTTGCTCTCGTTTCATAGCTCCTTATTTTGTTTCTTATTTTCTAATTTTCTGTTCAAAAAGACAGAATTAAGCCCACATGATTCACACTAGGTCACCTATAAAGGAAGAATGAGATTTCATCGTTCTCAGGTTTTATTTCACATTTACCCTCTCATTTAACATTTTTACTGTTTTGTTTTCATTTAAGAAGGGTTCGCATGTATATTTCTTTTCGATATTATTTGTCGATATCTCCTCATCTTTAATACGTAACTCATCTTTTTTAGTACTCAAATTCAGATATGAGCTAACAATATCGACTTATTAAATAAGTTATGCATTAACAATGAGAAGACATGTGTAGGCAAATTCTTCCTAATGAGAGTTCATATTAAAAAAAAAAAAAAGACAAATGTCTCAAGTGAGAGTGTAAATGTGAAATAATATTTAATAAAATCTTATTTTTACCCTTACAAGTGACCCATGTACAAATCACATGAGTTTAATTCCGCTTATTTGAACGGAGAATCAAAAGTTTATGAGACAAAATGAGAAGCTTTGAAAACTTAAGAGCAAAATGATGACTTTTAAAATTCAAGGGATAAGGTAAGGAATTTTGAAAGTTCATGGGATAAAGTGATGATTTTTAAAGTTCATGGAGCAAAATGAGGGAGACCTTAAAGTTTAGAAGCCGTTAGTATTAATAACCTTAATTTTTAAGTTACAGTTGAAAGAAATTTGACTATTTTGGATTCTACTTCCTAATGGTAAATTTTGGAAATAGAACAAATGGCTTGTATACTTGTTCAATTTATTCTCATTTTCAAATTGTAAGGTGTTTGACAACGTAGTTCAAACGTTGATTTGAACTAAAGTTAACTTGAAATTTAAATTTTATGAAAAAAAATATTATAATAAAGTTGGTTTAAACCAAGATTTTATCATTTGAATTAGGTTATTAAACATCCTAAATTCTTAGATATTACGTTACATTACATTACATTGTAAGGTAGTAAACATGCTCTAAAAGTAGTGTTCACCTAAGGCCTTGTTCCTCCATTGTTAAGAAGGAAAAATGAATTTTTGTGTCGGTCATCTTGAAAGTGATGATCACTTTCTCTTGAAGCTGCTGCATCGTTTGGTCGGATTTGATCTCTTCTAGTTTTTGTTTTTTGTTATTTTAATCTTATCGTTATGACATAAAACCA
Organism: Artocarpus hirsutus; assembly: GCA_946598075.1. Classification (NCBI taxonomy): domain Eukaryota; kingdom Viridiplantae; phylum Streptophyta; class Magnoliopsida; order Rosales; family Moraceae; genus Artocarpus; species Artocarpus hirsutus. The sequence goes on along the minus strand of CAMOHE010049568.1, from coordinate 75,129 downwards.
TAAAACCCCTAAACACCATTATAAACTTTGCAACTATAAAGAAGAAATTCACAATAGACAAAAATATTAGAGGCGTTCATGCCATAATAATTGTGAGTGATTTTGAAGACCTATTTTAGAAGATAATCTATTAAGGCTTGTTTGACACATCGCATTATATTGTATTGTATTATATTGTATTTTTTTATATGTAATTCAATACAATACGATGTAATGCAATACAATACAATACAATATAATATGGTGCGTCAAACATAACAATGAGAAATAACCATGCACTTAGATATCAGCTATTTTATTCTAGCTTGAGTGGTTGAGTGTGTGAGAGTGTCTATGACCAAAATTCAAACCTTGATAAGAACTTATCTACCCATCAATAAATAAATAAATAAATAATCACGCATTCAAACTCTATGACATATGACATTGGTGAATAAAAATTAATCGTCTGTTGTATATCACAATAGATCTAGCTTCAGTAGATGACTTAAGAGTTACTCACCATTAGGGGTAGATTATTTGGATTAACGAGATAAGAAAATAAAAATATGTAAAATTTTAAGAGAGACAAAATACAAATTTATAAAATTTTATATACAAAACTAAAAGGAAAAAAAAAAGGTGACATAGCCACACATCCTCATTTGTGGGTGGTGTTCCCTACTTATTAACCTGCATAACCAAATTTTTTTTTTTAATTATTTGAGTAATTTGTTAAAAGAAGTAACTCTATACCTCCTAACATACTCATTTTTAAAAAGAATATCCCTCAGAGTATGATTTGAAAAAAAAAATACTTTACCTCTAACATGACATAAAAAAATAAAATATTAAATATCTGATATTTTCATCCTCAATTCTCACTCAATATTTTATTTTCAAAACATATCTCTATCTTGCTAGATGAGATGCATATGAAGTTGTTAGTTAAGATGTTTCTTGGTACGATTAAAGTGTTTTTATGAGTAAAACTGAGAGTATTTATGCCATTTGGTTAAATTGTCATACTATCATTGGTTTATGTATATACCAAAACACATATTATGTTTTGGACAAGTCTACAGCAGAGAATACTAAAATTTTATACCGGTGGAGAATGTTTTTGGTCCATTAGATATTAATCCAATATTGAAAAACAAATAAGCTTATAATGAGTTAAATAAGCTCACACACATCAAATTCATTTATTTTTTATTAACACAAAATTTATTAAAAATAATTAATTTTACCACTAGAAATCCCAATCATTAATTTCTTTATAGCTTTTAATATCAGCCTTTTATTCAAAACCGAATACAAATACTAACTAAGATCTTAAAGTCTGAGGACCGCCCCTATAGCTGCCATTGGCAATTTCACATGCCGCCGTCGGCATTAGACCTCACAATTATAGCTAAGAGCTAAGAGAGCCATCTTCAAGCTTGCCTTTATACATGACGTTAGGCGCTTTTCTCTTCATGCTCCGAAAACCATGTAATTTGGTGAAAACTATGACATCGCCGCTCTTAGCTCATTGTGCTTCCCTTCATGTTCACCGATGATCAAATTAAGGATAGCGGCCTCTTACCATGTCCGAGCACCGACGAAGCCCGTCACAAGCCCTTGTGAAGCCTGTTGTCGAGAGGCGAAATGTCCATGAAGTTTATATCAACATCACTCGTCGAGGTCTCACCATTTCTATGCTAACTAGTCGTTGCCCATAGCTCCTTCTTTTGCCCGCTTCATGAGGTCCATTCCAACTTTTGCAAGGAAATAAGACCATTAGCAATGTGCATAGCTAAGGTTCGACAACGACGATGTCTAGAACGGTTGTTGTCTGCAGCCATGGAAACTCCTCAAACTTTGGATCTTAAAGTTAAGGTTTTGGTCATGCTTGAAATCAAAGGTTGAGATTAAAAAGTTATATTAAATTGATGGTTAAGAATTATTTGGATAAAAAATTAATATAAAATAAGTGTGATTAATTGTAGTTATTTCTCTTTTAATCTCCATCACAACACAATTTTGAACTGTTGGCCTATGATTTGCACTCCGTCGGTGGAAAATATTTGTGCCCTCCACCACAACTTTTCCCTTACATTTTATGTATACATCTGTCATTTTTATTTTACTTGTTTGATTGATGAAAAATAAGAGAACAAATGACAATAGATTCACATTTGGGAGATTCACATTTTTCTATCTGTGTCGGCTGTTTTATAAAAATAACAATTTTACCTTAATGGGTTTTTTTGTGTGTCTCCTAATTTTATTAAACTTCTCATTTTACTCAACTGTTTTGTTACTTATGGGGTATGGAGAAACTCTTACTTAGACGTATCAAATTTGGATGTTTTAGAGTCTGTTTTGGCCTTTTTATGAAAAATGATCATTTTGCTCTCAATGAGTTTAGAAAACTTTCAGAACCTATTTAACCAAAGCTTACCTTTTTTTTACTTCTCGTAACATTACGAAAAACAAAACAACAATTTTTCTTTTGATAGAATCTATTTTATCAAAACTTTATAGTTTTGACCCATAATTTGAAAATCTTAACGATTACGCCCTTGACACCTTTTTTTTTTTCTTTTCTTGATAAAACCTATTAATCCTTTCAAACTTAAAACCTGTGATTACTCACTTCCCATAGTAGTGTAGCAAACTAACATTCCTCAATAAAAATTCTCATTTCATATGGTTTTATGGTTTTGGCCTAATGCATAAAAATCTTAACATTTTTGCCCTCGGGACAAAAAATAACTGTTTTATACTAAAATGTTCAGTTTTTCATAATGATTCAAACTTCCTTAAACCCCTTGGCCTAATCAAAACCATTTCATAACATTCTCATATTTTACAAATTTTTGCACTTAAAATCTCATAAAATTCATAACTTAATTTCGGGGAGGAATTTTCGTAAACCATCTATGATTTATAATAATTTCAATGAGTTCTACAACTTTTATGTTTAACTTTTCTAAAATTTCAACTGCATAATAGATTTTTCTGCCATTTTTTAGATCTATTGAATCTTTACAATTTTTTTTAATTTAGTCCTCTCAAAATTTTACAAAACTTTGTTCATCAAAATTGTTATTTTTACTATTTTGGCAGATCCAAGACCTTACTTGGAAAATAAATTGGCCTCTAAGGTCCTCAAAATCCTTATTCCTTGAAAACTAGTCAAATTTTGTTTTTCTACAAAGTTTTACAATCTTTTCTTAACACCCTACTTTCTAACCTTCCATCATCATCATAAAAACATAACCCGTTCATGCAATAATACCCACCTTACATATCAAAGTCCACAAATATTACAACAAACCCTTGCTATGTAAAAATAAAATTAAAGTTAAAGTTAGGGTTTTACCTAGGGATTTTTCAAGCTTTAGCTCCTCCTTTGATATGCTTGAAAACCTTCTTAAAATCTTTTGACAACATGGTCATAATATACTATAAAAACCCACTTAAAACTCAAACAAAAACACTATAATACATAGAGTAAAACATCGGTTTTTACCTTAAAAATTGCTAAAGCTTGCTTTAGAATGCTTGTTCTTGCTTCCTTGCATGATTGGAGACTTGTGCTTGGAAAAATATTTGAGAGAATCTCATGGCAGGTCGGTTTCCATGAAGAGCCAAAATAACTTTCTTTATTCTTTTTTTTTTTCCAATTTTGATGACTTGTTACTTAGTCAACACTTAAACCCTTTTGTGGTGCAACTTTGGCTTAAAAGCCATGGTGCAAATTTGACCACCACTAGGAAAAATGTGGCAAAATTCCATCGTTTTGGGTGGTACTTCATGGTGGATCTTACAATTTTTTCAATAGTCTAAATTATACTGACAGTATTTTTTAAATACTACATGTATATTTATCATACTGCTAATATTCTTTTCTATGCCATTTTTCATGTTTCACAAGGTTCCACATCATCCACGCAGTATAATTCTTATGCTGCTTAGCTTTTTACAGTCTAATTTTCATACTGCATTTCTATGTGCAGTATAATTTTCATACTACTTAACTTAATCAATATAATTCTTAAACTGCATAACTTTATCAATGTAATTTTTACACTGTATTATTTTCATACTGTATGATTTCCATAATACGTATCTTATTATACTATATTTCTATCTTAAAATTTGTTGCAACACATTATGCAACAATTAATCTTTCTAGCTTATTTTCATTTCCTTTATTCCTTGTTTAAGACAATGGTATGATTTTTAACCTCAAAAATCTCATTTTCACTTTTATGAAATTTTTTGTAAAAATTGGATTTAGATAATAATCCTTATGACATCAAAATTACTTCTTAAATTCTTATTAAAATTTTGAGCATAAAATTTTAGCTCATAAATTTGTTCATAAATTATTTAGCAAAATCTTTAATTATTGCATACTTAATGTGCTAGAAATACTTGGGTGTCACATTATATGGATACCAAATCACAATAAATAAAGGCCAAAAGATAGTTAACGTGGATCTATTACCAGCTATGTCCGCAACCACATTTGACTTAATATTGTGATATATTGATCTTCAATATCAAGGTCTCAAGTTTGAATTGCTTGTCCAAATTAAACAATTAAGAACTGAATCCTTACATATGATACAACTTTTTTTTTAAGCGTGACATGAATAAATACATTTTTTAAAAAATTGTGACAAAACATATAATTTTCTTTTTGGAAACTTGGATTGGGCCTTGAAACTCCCAAACATGGGCATTTGTTTTGAATATTTAAACAACTGGTCTTTAAAATCCAATTTTCTTGGCGCTTGGATTCCTATTTTGAAAATTTAAGTATCTAAGTTCTCAAACTCTTATGGAAAAAATCAAGTGACTTCTAGAATATCATTAAATCAAATAATCTATTATCATTTGTGTCTAATATCTTAATGTTTTAAAGTTTTTCAGTCTTTATTTTATTAGTTTAGAGATTTTAAGTTTTTATTATCCTTTTTAGAATTATTTTTTAAAGTTTTTATTATACTTTTTAGAATTATTTTTTTATACTTTTCAAAATTATTTTGGATATGAAATATAAGTTGATAAAATAAAAGTGGTGTTTTAAAGGATAAGCATAAGAAGATTAACGCGTGATCTATTAAATTTATTATTTTGATATTATATATATAGATGTTGAATCTACAATTAAATTGAAATGGGTTAAAATTGAATTTATTAGTTATTTTAAAATTCTTGGGTCCTCAAGTTATTAGATGCTAGCAAACTCCACAATCAAGGTTAGAAATATCGATAATGATAGAAAATCAACGACAAAAACACAATTAAATGTAAATGTTGAAAATTAAAAATACCACATGTAGAATTTATAGTTGTTTATTCTATAATAGGAGCTACACCTATTATGCTTCACTATAATGATGGATTGGTATAAAGTACAAATACTTATGCAATGAACATGAGAAATTTATTAGAAATGAAATTCTATAGAGTTTGAGTATGAATGATTGAATTTGGATGGATCTGAATGGTGCTTGCAGCCTCTATTTATAGAGGTTCCTCACGAGATCGAGAGCTTTCAACTGGTGGAAAGAGTGGACTTTCATGACGCTCAAAACAATAGGACACCTAGCAGTCTCTTATTGGTCATGAGCTTCAAGCCATGATTTCATGTTCTGCTTCATGGATTATTGGCTTTTCCTCTGTAACTATCAAACTCAACACTGGCATATCGATCACATCGAACCAGAAGTTAAGATTCATAATTGTGGATTGCTCATATTTGTTCTCTTAAGCGAACCGAGTTGAACAGTCTATTCCTAAAATCGAACCCATCAAACACTTTAGTCAAACCAAGGTTGAATGGTTATCTTGATGTGATGTCACTGTCAAGTTCAAATTGAATATTTCCATTGGGCTTGATTCATTTGAATTTGCACTACGGCCTCCTATACTGGGCCTTTGCCTCATGATTTGGGCCTGACCAAATCAAACTCCAATAATGAATAAGAGAAATAATAAATCTCCTAGGCAATTGTATATCATATATATATGAGATCTTAATTATTCATTATTTTTATATTTCTAAATCTAGAAGATTTAGGAGAGATGGGAGCCAAGCACCAAGGAAATGGGACTATGGGAGTTTAATGACGTAATTGTTTAAATTTTCATAACGTAGACTGATATGTCAATAATTCAAAATTTAGGGACCTTGTTATCCAAACTTTCAAAATGAAGATCTAAGTGTCATAGTCAAATAGTTTAGAGAAAAAAAAACCCTCAAAGAAAAAAAAAGAATAAAGAAACTTATTTAGAAAAATGAGAGGAGATGAGATCCAAGCACGAAAATGGAAGTTCAAGGATTTAATTGTCTAAATTTTCAAAACATGGACCTAAATGCCAATAAATGGGACATTAGGGATCATGTTGTTTAAATTTTCAGAACGACACAAATGTTATAGTCAATAAAATTTAGAAACTGTTGGTTCATTTGGTAGTATTTTCATGATAGGTGAAAATGGTTTTGTTTTAGAAAATGAGAATTTTTTAATAATTATGCTGAGGGCGTTTTTAAAATTTTTGCCCAAAAAAACATGCAAAAACATTTCAAAAAACTCTTAAAATAATAACAATTGGGAAACGTATATGCAAAAAAAAAAAAAAAAACTCTAAAAGAAGAAAAAAACTAAAACTAAAGAGGCAAAAGGCTGAAAGAAATAAAACAATTGATCGTCCGTCTAGTAAATAGATTTAAATTATTTTGATTTTGATTATTTTGATTTGAGTTGTATGATTTGAATTGTGTGATTTAAATTATTATCCGAATTGAAGTTTGGAAGTGTGTTTATAGTGCTAATTTGAATAGGGGATAAAATTAAAATTTGTATTTGGATAAATAATGAATTTTTTTTTGATTTATTAATAAATCTAACAAAATCTTAATATTCATGATATCAAAAAAATATGCAATATGGATTTTAATTTATTCATCTCTTTATTAAAAATACAATGAAATAAGAATAGTCTCAATCGAAAATCAAATAGAGAAGTTGTGATATTTTTTTCTAACTATATTAGGAAAAAAAATTTGAAAAGTATTATAATATTTCGATTCTAATTATGAAAATTTAGTGAGATAAAACTCAAATTTCAAACTCAAAATTCAAATATGATTTGAATTGATATTCAAATGTTAATGCCACCAAACACCTATTCAAATTTAATCTAAAATTAAATTAATTGAATTCATGAAACAAACACATCCAAAAAATTTGGATGAAAGTTTATTAATTGTCAAAGATTTAAGGGCTAATAGGCTGTTTTATCAAAATTAAAAAAAAGGAGCAAAATATCACCTATTACCTATTAAAGAGCTCAAAACTACATGTACAAATTAATCAGTGATTTATATTGTTTTATACTCGCAACACAACACAACACAACACAACAGCACCAGCGACCTTCACATACCCCACAACACAAGCCCCCCCTTTTTCTTCTCTCTTCCCGTTGGGGTTTCGCTTCTTGCTCCTCTCTCTCTTTCTCTCTCTAAATTTCCTTTTTTTTCCACTTTTTCTCTCATCCGAGCCCTCCCTCCAAACTTCGGATGTGTATGCATCCACCGACCCTCTGTCATTCCTCTCTCAGGTATTATTATCGCGTATATATGATATTTCGTTCATATCGGTGTATCTATCTGTTCTCTTCATCTTGATCAAATTTTTCGTCTTTTTTCTTTTTTTCCTCTCAATTAATCATTCAAATTTTTTGTTTTTCTCTGCCGTGGGATTAGAGCCCCAGCTTTTTCTTCCATGGGGGTTTAGTCTATTCCACGATTAGGTTTCAGTTTGTTTTCTTCTTTTGATTATTATTATTTTTTATATTTTTATTTATAATAATAATAATAATAATAATAATAACAACAATAATAATTTTTCTTTGGTGCAGTAGTCAAAAGTAGAGAAGCTGGGGTTGAGAATCCATGGCAGCCCCAAGATCAAGCTTGCCCTCGAGGCTTCGCCAACTTCTCTCCGGCGATGGCGGATTTGGCCCATCTCTCAAACTGGACTCAGACCCGGTGAGTGTAGATTTTTTTTTTCTTTTTAAATAACGTTGTTCGTATGTTATACTGTGAATATGTTTGTTGAAATCTGTGTTCTGAATACGGCTCTACTCTTTTAATGGTTTTATGGGAGCTCCAGTACTGACTTTGAAAAGCCCTAAGGTTTTTGTTTGACCCTGCAAAGTCCAAATTGATTGGACAGAGATAGTTTCCTGTCTGTTTGAAGAGGGCACTTCATTTCTACCCCCTCCCTTTTTTGTGCCTGCTGTGTGGTAGTTTGGCTGGAATTGCTAAGTTACTGAGAGTGGTTTGGGTGGTGACCTTGTGATAAGTGATTATTTGCTGATTAGCGCGTTACTCATTTGTTTTTGATTATGTTAGTTTGAGATTGTAGAGTCAAGGCTTAATTTCTTTCTGCAAGTGTTGGTACCTTTTGCGTAACCCGCAACGTAGCTCATGTTTGATTTCTTGTTAGTGCTTTTTCAATAGTTTATATGTTTGGGAAAGTGGTTGGGGTTTAGAGCTTCAAGTGTATGTGTGCGCACTGCAGATGGGGTTTTCTTTCAAGTGATATATACATTTATTTTTGGGGAAGTCAAAACATTCATGCGAAGAATGAACGGAACATAGGTGCAGTTAAACCTTGTGTTGATTCTGGTGGGATTTATATGGATGCCCTGTGAATTTATGAGATGATGTAGAATTGATACTTATACAATTCTATTGTATCTGCGTGCCTTTTTACATCCAATTTATTTGTTGGATGGTCATGTTGCTATTTCACCATGGTTGCCAATTTAATTTAATGTATAAACATCTTGTCTATATATAAAGCTGTTATAGCTTTGTTTCTTTTTTGGAAGTGGTCGTTATAGTGCAGATCTCATTTTCATGTTTAGCTATTTGTTAAGTTTGGAATTTTGTATTAGCCTTTCTAGTTTAGGACCTTTGGTTCGTGAATAGTTTCGTTATTGTTGTTAGCTTATGTGCTAACCTTATTTTTTAGTCTTCCTTTCTATCACTTTCATCATGTAGGCCTCGTGAAGCTGTTTCATTTATTTATTTTATTTTTTCTGCTTCTGTAATTACATATTTTGGAAAGTAGGATTGACCATCGCCAATCCCTCCAAATTAGTAACAACGAACCATCTGGTCAAGACAATTGCCCTTATACGTTTTATATCTAATATAAGTTTTTGATGGATTTACCAGTGCAGTGACACTACATCACGTGTCCTAATATTACTGTTCATTTCATTGTTGTTAATTTTGTAGGAGTAATAAGTGATCTGTTGTCTCTTAGCTTTTTAAAAAAGACATCAAATCAAACTAAATTTTGGCTTCTACTTGGGTGTTGATGGACCCTTCCTTTAAGGATTTCCCTCTCTTCTTGATTATGTTGAGTTGGGAAGATTTTTTGGTTTAAGTTTTCGACTTTTGTTCTGTTTGTATCAATCTTTATGCCCTTTGTTCTAGTGTGGGGTTGTTTCCTGCCCTCTTGTTTGCTGTGCTCGTTTTGATGGATATCACATCCATCTGTTTTATTCACTTATTTCTTTCAGTTAATATAATTTTCATTTTCTTATTAAAAAAGGCGATTTGATGTCTTGGTGGCACTTTATTTAACACGTAAATGAAAGGGATGCATATTGCCAGTGTTTGTTAACAGTACTCTAAATTACACACACACACACACACACACACACACGCATATGCATGTATGTGTAAATAGGTCCCTTAATTTCTTTAATTTTGTCTTCAATCTGCTTTTAAACGTGAAATAACTTTAACCACTTTTCATTTCGTGCAGCCTCCTAAAGTCAAAGCCTTTATTGACAAAGTTATACAGTGTCCATTACAAGATATACAGATACCTCTCTCTGGCTTCCGTTGGGAGTATACAAAGGTGGGTAAAGCTGCTTTTTGAGTGTGCAATTCTTTTATGTCTTTATTCTTGAACTTATATATTACTTTGATTTTCAGGGGAATTTTCACCACTGGAGGCCGCTTTTTCTTCATTTTGATACGTATTTCAAGACATACTTGGCTTCTAGAAATGACGTCCTTTTGTCAGATAAAATATTGGAAGATGACAGTCCTTTTCCAAAACAGGCAGTGCTTCAAATTTTGCGAGTGATGCAAATAATTTTAGAGAATTGTCATAACAAAAGTTCATTTGATGGCTTGGAGGTGTGTAATATTTCGTGTCGTTTCCCCCTCTTTTTTTGGGTATAGCTTGTTGACTGTTTCTAAATTGTGAAAGTCGTCCAATGTTTGTTTAAGTCATTGATCTGTAAGCTTCTGTGCTGTTATTCTCTGTGTTTGTACTCTTTTCTTTAGGTTTCTTTTTTCTTTTCTTTTTTTTTTTCCTTGTTCTGCTTGTTGAGGATACCTTAAATAAAGTAAGGCGCCTAAATTTTATGTCTTATTTCTTCAGCATTTCAAGCTCCTACTTGCATCAACAGATCCTGAGGTCCTTATAGCAACGCTGGAAACACTTTCTGCACTTGTAAAAATTAATCCTTCCAAACTGCATGGAAGTGGAAAGTTGATAGGTTGTGGTCCAGTGAATAGCTATCTCCTGTCTCTGGCACAGGGATGGGGAAGCAAGGAAGAGGGTTTGGGTTTATATTCATGTGTTATGGAAAGTGAGACTACCCAAGATGATGGGCTTCATTTATTCCCATCAGATGTACAAGTTGATAGTGACAAGTCCCAGTGCCGGGTAGGATCTACCCTTTATTTTGCGGTACATGGGCATCCCCAAAGCACAGAGGAGAGCAGTTCTGATGTAAATTCTTCTAGTTTAAGGGTTATACAGATTCCTGATCTGCATTTGCGCAAGGAAGATGATCTAACACTAATGAAACAGTGCATTGAGGAGTTCAAGGTGCCGCCTGACCTCCGGTTTTCATTGCTGACTAGAATCAGATATGCCTGTGCCTTCCGTTCTCCCAGAATATGCAGGCTTTATAGTCGGATTTGCCTTCTTGCGTTTATTGTTCTTGTTCAGTCTAGTGATGCTCATGAAGAACTGGTGTCCTTTTTTGCAAATGAGCCGGAGTATACAAACGAATTAATCAGGATTGTACGGTCTGAAGAAACTGTTTCTGCAAACATTAGAACGCTTGCGATGCTTGCTTTAGGAGCTCAGTTGGCTGCATATTCAGCATCTCATGAACGAGCACGTATTTTGAGTGGATCTAGTGTTAGTTTTGCTGGGGGAAATCGTATGATACTTCTGAATGTGCTTCAGAAGGCTGTTTTATCGCTTAAGAACTCCAACGATCCTTCATCGCTTGCCTTTGTAGAAGCCCTCCTCCAATTTTATTTGCTCCATGTGGTTTCATCGTCAACTACGGGGAGTAATATAAGGGGCTCAGGCATGGTTCCTACATTCTTACCACTTTTGGAGGATTCTGATCCTATGCATTTGCATCTAGTCTGTTTTTCCGTGAAAACTCTTCAGAAGCTCATGGATTACAGTAGTTCAGCTGTTTCTCTCTTTAAGGAGTTGGGGGGAGTTGAACTTCTAGCTCAGAGATTACAGATAGAGGTGCGTAGAGTCATTGGGTCTGATGTGGTTGATGATAATTCAATGATGATTGGTGAAAGCTCAAGATATGGTGATGACCAGTTGTACTCTCAAAAGAGACTCATTAAAGTTTCTTTGAAGGCACTTGGTTCTGCTACGTATGCTCCTGGGAACTCTTCCAGATATCAACATTCGCATGACAATTCTTTACCTGCAACTCTGTCTCTGATATTTGGGAACATAGATAAGTTTGGTGGTGATATATATTACTCTGCTGTGACCGTTATGAGTGAAATAATCCACAAAGACCCGACTTGTTTTTCTTCTTTGCATGAAATTGGTCTTCCAGATGCATTTTTATCTTCAGTAGTAGCTGGAATTCTGCCTTCTTCTAAAGCTCTTACATGTGTACCTAATGGTCTTGGTGCCATATGTCTGAATGCCAAAGGCTTAGAGGCAGTGAAGGAAAGTTCCGCTTTACGCTTTCTTGTTGACATTTTCACCAGCAAGAAGTATATTGTAGCAATGAATGATGCTATTGTTCCTTTGGCGAATGCTGTGGAAGAGCTTTTACGCCATGTTTCTTCTTTAAGAAGCACTGGTGTTGATATAATCGTTGAAATTATTGAAAAAGTTACTTCTTTTGCTGACAATAATGGCACAGGGACATCTGGAAAAGTTAATGGAAGCAGTGCAATGGAAATGGATTCTGAAGACAAAGAAAATGAAGGCCATTGCTGTCTGGTCAGTGCCGTAGATTCAGCTGCAGAGGGGATCAGTGATGAGCAATTTGTTCAACTCTCGATCTTCCATCTGATGGTACTGATACACAGAACAATGGAGAATTCTGAAACATGCAGATTATTTGTTGAGAAGTCGGGAATTGAAGCATTGTTGAGGCTTCTGTTACGGCCTAGTATCGTTCAGTCATCTGACGGAATGTCTATTGCTTTACACAGCACCATGGTCTTCAAGGGTTTTACACAACATCACTCTGCTGCACTTGCCCGTGCATTTTGCTCCTCTCTTAGGGACCATCTGAAGAAAGCTTTGACTGGATTTGAATTGGTTTCAGGATCTTTATTGGATCCCAGGATGACAGCTGATGGTGGAATATTTTTGTCACTTTTCCTTGTTGAATTTCTTTTATTTATTGCTGCCTCAAAAGACAACCGCTGGGTAACTGCTTTACTTACTGAATTTGGAACTGGTGGCAAAGATGTCCTTGAAGATATAGGCCGTGTCCACCGTGAAGTTCTTTGGCAGATTGCTCTTCTTGAAGATGCCAAGCCTGAGAGAGAGGATGAGGGTGCTGATTCTCCTGCTGAGTCACAACCGTCAGAAATGACTACATATGATAGTGAAGAGCAAAGATTTTACTCTTTTAGGCACTTCCTTGATCCATTACTGAGAAGGAGGACATCGGGTTGGAGTTTTGAGTCTCAGTTTTTTGACCTTATAAGCCTGTATCATGACCTTGGCCGGGCCACTGTCTCTCAACAAAGAACTAGTATTGATGGTTCTTCAAATCTGCGATTTGGAGTGGGTAATCAGTTGCATAATTCTGGATCTTCAGATTCTAGTGGCCTTCTTAGTAGAAAGGAGCAGAGATCCTATTATACTTCATGCTGTGATATGGTGAGATCACTTTCTTTTCAGATTACCCATTTGTTTCAAGAGTTGGGAAAGGTAATGTTGCTTCCTTCTCGCCGACGGGATGATATTGTAAATGTTTCCCCTTCTTCAAAATCAGTGGCTTCCTCTGTTGCTGCAATTGCCTTGGATCACATGAATTTTGGGGGGCACGTAAATGCTTCGTCATCTGAGGTGTCCGTGTCAACAAAGTGTCGTTATTTTGGTAAGGTGATTAACTTCATTGACGGCAGTCTATTGGAGAGACCGGATTCTTGTAATCCTGTTATACTAAATTGCCTGTATGGGCATGGAGTTGTGCAATCAGTTTTGACGACATTTGAAGCTACTAGTCAACTGCTGTTCACAGTAAATAGGGCACCTGCATCTCCAATGGAAACTGATGATGTCGTTCCAAAGCAGGATGGAAAGGAAGATACCGATCACGCATGGATTTATGGTCCTTTAGCTAGCTATGGTAAACTCATGGATCACCTGGTGACATCTTCTTTCATTTTGTCTCCCTTTACCAAACACTTGCTCACACAACCCTTAACAAGTGGAGATGTCCCTTTTCCACGCGATGCTGAGACTTTTGTGAAGGTCCTTCAATCCATGGTGCTGAAAGCAGTGCTTCCAGTTTGGTCTCATCCACATTTTGTTGATTGCAGTTATGAGTTTATTACTACTGTGATTTCTATCATTAGGCATGTTTACTCGGGTGTTGAAGTGAAAAATGTTAATAGCAACAGTAGCGCTCGTATTACTGCCCCTCCTCCAAATGAGACAGCTATTTCAACAATTGTGGAGATGGGCTTTTCCAGGTCTAGGGCAGAAGAAGCTTTGAGACAAGTTGGATCAAATAGCGTGGAGTTGGCAATGGAGTGGTTGTTCTCCCATCCAGAGGATACCCAGGAAGATGATGAACTTGCCCGTGCACTTGCCATGTCTCTTGGGAACTCTGAATCAGAAAATAAGGAAGATGGCACAAATGACAATGTTAATCAGCTGGAAGAAGAGATGGTTCAGCTTCCTTCCGTTGAGGAATTATTATCTACGTGCACAAAACTTTTGCAAATGAAGGAACCTCTGGCTTTTCCAGTTCGAGATCTGCTGGCAATGATGTGTTCCCAAAATGAAGGTCAATACAGGTCAAATATCATAACTTTTATTGTTGACAGAGTAAAGGAATGTACTCTGGTTGCTGATGGTGGGAATGGCCCCATGCTATCTGCACTTTGTCATGTTCTTGCTTTGATTTTTCAAGATGATGCAGTGGCACGTGAAGTTGCCTCAAAGAGTGGTCTGGTTAGAGTTTTTGCAGATCTGCTTTCTAAATGGGAGTCTGGTTCTGGTTTAGTTGACAGGGACAAACGCCAAGTACCAAAATGGGTCACAACAGCTTTTCTTGCTATCGATAGGCTCTTGCAGGTGGATCAAAAACTGAATTCTGAAATTGCAGAGCAGTTGAAAAAGGATGGTATTAGTGGTCAGCAGGGTTCCATAAGCATCGATGAGGATAGGCAAAATAGGTTGCAGTCTGCATTGGGGTTGTCTTCAAAACATATTGAAATAAAAGACCAGAAAAGACTGATTGAGATTGCATGTTCTTGTATCAAGAGCCAGCTTCCATCTGAAACAACGCATGCTGTTTTGCAATTGTGCTCTACTCTCACCAGAACACATTCTGTTGCTGTTAGTTTTCTTGATGCTGGGGGTTTAAGTTTACTGCTTTCTTTGCCGACGAGTAGCCTTTTTCCCGGGTTTGACAATGTTGCTGCCACAATTATTCGTCATGTCCTGGAAGATCCTCAAACTCTTCAGCAGGCAATGGAATTTGAGATAAGGCACAGCCTTGTTGCCGCTGCTAACAGACATTCAAATGGAAGAGTTTCTCCCCGTAATTTTTTATCAAGTTTAAGCTCTGCGATTTCCCGTGATCCAGTGATTTTTATGCGGGCTGCTCAGTCTGTTTGCCAAGTTCAAATGGTCAATGAAAGGCCCTACGTTGTCTTGCTGAAGGACCGTGACAAAGATAAAAGCAAAGAAAAGGAGAAAGACAAACAATCAACTGATGGGAAAAATGCTTCAGGTAATAATAATCCAGTGACTTCTGGGAATGGGCATGGCAAAGTTAATGATTCGAATCTAAAAAGCACCAAAGTTCATCGAAAATATCCTCAGAGTTTTATCAATGTTATTGAGCTGCTTTTAGATTTTGTGTGTGCCTGTGTACCTCCCCTGAAGGATGATGTTGCCACAGATGTGCCCCTTGATACCCCATCATCATCATCAGACATGGACATTGATGTCGCTGCTGTTAAAGGAAAGGGAAAAGCCGTTGCCACTACATCTGAAGATAACAAAAGCACTAACCAGGAAGCTTCTGCTTCTCTTGCGAAGGTTGTATTTGTTCTGAAGCTTCTGACAGAGATTCTATTGATGTATGCCTCCTCTGCTCATGTTTTACTTCGAAGAGATGCTGAAATCAGCACGTGCAGGGGCTCCCATCAAAAGGGTCTTACTGCTGTGTGCACTGGAGGAATATTTCATCACATTCTTCATAAGTTCCTCCCATATTCTCGAAGTGCAAAAAAGGAAAAGCGAACAGATGGTGATTGGAGGCACAAATTAGCAAGCAGGGCAAGCCAATTTTTGGTTGCTTCTTGTGTTCGTTCTTCTGAGGCAAGGAGAAGGGTTTTTACAGAGATCAGTTGCATTTTTAATGACTCTGTTGACTTGGGTCTTGGTTCTAGGCAACCCAAAAATGATATACAAGCTTTTGTTGATCTGCTTAATGATGTTCTAGCTGCTCGAACGCCAACTGGCTCACACATCTCATCAGAAGCTGCTGCCACCTTTATAGATGTTGGTCTAGTTGGTTCATTGACTCGAACTCTCCAAGTGTTGGACCTGGACCATCCTGACGCACCTAAAGTTGTTACAGGTCTTGTCAAGGCTTTAGAGTTGGTAAGTAAAGAACATGTCCATTCTGCCGATTCCAATACAGGGAAGGGTGACACTTCCACCAAACATACTGATCACAACCAACATGAGAGGGCAGACAATGCTGGTGACGCCTCCCAATCGATGGATACAGTGTCCCAATCCCTTCATGATTCCGTGCCTTCAGAGCACATTGACGCTTATAATACTGTGCAATCCTTTGCTGGCTCTGAGCCTGTGACAGATGATATGGAGCACGACCAAGATCTGGAAGGAGGTTTTGCCCCTGCTACTGAAGACGATTATATGCATGAAACTTCTGAGGATACTAGGGGTCTTGAAAATGGCATTGATGCAATGGGTATACCATTCGAAATTCAGCCTCATGTGCAAGAAAATCTGGATGAGGATGACAATGATGATGAGGACGATGATGAGATGTCTGGGGATGATGGAGATGAAGTAGACGAAGATGAGGATGAGGATGATGAGGAGCATAATGATATGGAGGATGAAGCTCATCACTTGCCTCACCCCGACACTGATCAAGATGATCATGAGATTGATGATGATGAATTTGATGAGGAAGTATTAGAAGAAGACGACGAGGATGATGAGGATGATGAAGATGGAGTTATACTACGGCTGGAAGAGGGCATCAATGGGATCAATGTGTTTGACCATATTGAGGTTTTTGGTAGAGATCATAATTTCCCCAATGAAACGCTTCATGTGATGCCTGTGGAAGTTTTTGGTTCGAGACGCCAAGGGCGTACTACTTCCATTTACAGTCTCTTGGGCAGAACTGGTGAAAGTGCTGCCCCATCGCGGCACCCTCTTCTGGTGGGACCATCGCTGCACCCAGCCCTTCCTAGGCAATCAGGTACACCTTTTTTATGGTTTTGTTTTGTTTGTTTGTTCATTCTTTTTTTCCCCCTAAATTAATTAAAATTGAAAAACAGAGTTTTGTTGTTTGATTCGTGCTCTTGAATGTCTGACCCTGTTTTTTGTGTTCCTTTGAGTGAGTGTCAGACATATACAATTATTATTATTATTATTATTTTAATTTATGATGGATGCTGGAAACTCACTTTTTCAGAGAGTGCTCGTGACATGCCTTTACCAGATAGAAATTCAGAGAACACCTCACGACTTGATGCTGTATTTCGATCACTGAGAAATGGGCGTCATGGACATCGCTTAAATTTGTGGATAGATGATAGCCAGCAAGGTGGTGGATCAAATGCAGGTGTTGTACCTGAAGGCCTCGAGGAGTTACTTGTTTCCCAGTTGAGGCGACCAACCCCTGAAAAGACCTTAGATCAGGAAACGGCAGCAGCTTCTGAAAACAAAGCTGAAGTTCAGTTGCTAGAATCAGAAGCAGGTGCAAGGCCTGAAGTGTCTGTTGAGAACAATGTAAATGCTGAAAGTAGAAATCTACCTGCTCCAACAGATACTATTGACACATCCGAAAATGCTGATGTGAGACCTGCAGCAACTGGATCTCTACAGGCGGCAGATGCATCTATCACACATTCACAATCAGTTGAGATGCAATTTGAACATAATGATACAGCTGTGCGGGATGTAGAAGCTATTAGCCAAGAAAGTGGTGGGAGTGGAGCAACTATAGGGGAGAGCCTTCGTAGCCTTGATGTTGAAATTGGAAGTGCTGATGGCCATGATGATTGTGGGGAGAGGCAAGGTTCTTCAGACAGGATGCCATCGGGTGATCCACATTTAGCTCGCACAAGAAGGACAAATGTGTCGTTTGGAAACTCCTCAACTGTCAGTGCAAGAGACGCAGCCCTTCATAGTGTAACTGAAGTCTCAGAAAATTCCAGCCGAGAAGCTGAGCAGGATGGTCCAGTGACAGAGCAACAAATTAATAGTGATACTGGTTCTGGAGCCATTGATCCTGCATTCTTGGATGCTCTTCCTGAGGAGTTGCGAGCTGAAGTTCTTTCCGCTCGGCAGAGCCAGGCAGCCCCTCCCCCAAATGCTGAACCACAAAATGCTGGAGATATTGATCCAGAATTCCTTGCAGCCCTTCCCCCAGATATCCGAGCAGAAGTTCTAGCACAACAGCAAGCTCAAAGGTTACATCAATCCCAGGAACTGGAGGGTCAACCAGTTGAAATGGACACAGTCTCGATCATTGCAACATTTCCGTCAGAATTACGTGAAGAGGTACATCTCCCCGTTTCTTTTAATTTTTTTTTGTTTGGTTGCCCACATCCCTTGTTATTGGATGTAATTAATATAATTCTTTTTCTTTTCCAAATGTTCAGGTTCTTCTAACTTCATCTGATGCAATACTTGACAACCTCACACCGGCTCTAATTGCAGAGGCAAACATGTTGCGTGAAAGATTTGCCCATCGTTACAACCGTACCCTATTTGGCGTATACCCTAGGAACCGTAGAGGTGAGACTTCTAGACGAGGTGATGGCATTGGATCTAGACTGGAAAGAGTTGGGGGCATTGGATCGCGTAGGTCTACAGGTGCTAAAGTAGTTGAAGCTGATGGAATTCCTCTAGTGGATACAGAAGCTCTCCATGCAATGATTAGGCTGCTTCGCATCGTTCAGGTTGTATAAAGAAGGAAAGGATTCATCTATTTTCCATGCATTCTTCTTTATGATTTATTTGATAGCTGACGGTTGGAATTTTTGCAGCCATTGTACAAAGGGCAGCTACAAAGGCTTCTGTTGAATTTATGTGCTCATGGTGAAACCAGAACTTCTCTTGTGAAAATTTTAATGGACATGCTAATCTTTGATACAACGAAACCTGCAAGTCTTTCAGCTGATTCCGAGCCGCCGTATCGGCTTTATGCATGCCAGACTAATGTGATGTATTCACGCCCTCAGTTCTTTGATGGTGAGACCTGCTACATTTACTTTTAAAATTATTTATAAAGTAAAATAGATAATATTAAAGATGTACAAGACCAATAAAAATTAATTAATTTAAATTAAATTTGAGGATAAAATAATATTTTTATTGATTGAATGTATATTGTTATGAGCCTATTTTGAATATAACAATACATATAACATGGTACAAGAATGCATAAGCATGAATGTAGTTATTAGATGTACAAAGCTGATGGCTTATCTTTTTGATCTATGGCTCAAGTTTAATCGATATTGGAACCCATCTTATCTTTTTTTTCCCCTGAAACCTGTTGCCTTGCAAAATTTTATAGCAATTTTTGTTCTTTTCTGTCTCTTAATCAGATCTTAGCCATTGCAGAAGTGGCCCCATTATGCTGCATTTTAGAATTGTTTCGATCCTTTTTGTTGTGTGGTGGACTCATCTTATGTTTATCTCTTATTTTTAGGAGTTCCTCCTTTGGTGTCTCGGCGTGTGCTAGAAACTTTGACCTATTTGGCTCGAAATCATCCGTATGTGGCAAAGATTCTGCTTCAAATACGGCTGCCTTTCCCTGTCCAAGAACCTAAGGACACTGTTGATAAGAGACCTGGCAAAGCTGTGATGGTTGTTGGAGATAATGGACAGAATAAGACAGAGCATCAGGAAGGATATATATCCACCGTGTTGCTTTTGAGCCTCTTGCATCAACCTCTTTATTTGAGGAGTATATCACACCTAGAACAGGTGAAAAGCTGCAACTTTTGGAGCTTTGATTTGTTATGCGATTTTCTTTTTCTTATTATTTTTTTTAAAAGACACTGCAGAATTATCTATTTGTATCTTTTTTTCCCAGCTGCTCAATTTATTAGAGGTCATCATTGATAATGCTGAAAGCAAGTCAATTTCATCTGTAAAATCTGGAGCTTCAGCTTCCGAAAATCCATCTGGTCCTCTACTTTTGACTTCTGATACTGAGATGAATACAGAATCTGGTGGCACTTCTACTGAAGTTGGTGCATCAACTAAAGTTGTTGACTCTTTCAAACCCTCAACTTTGGCAGCAGATAATGAATGTGATGGTCAAACTGTTCTACTCAACCTGCCACAACCAGAGCTTCGGCTTCTATGCTCTTTGCTTGCAAGAGAAGGGTACAGAATAGATAATGCTTTTATTTTTATTTTTATTTATTTATTTATTTTGTAGCTGATACCTTAACATTTCCGTTATCCTTTTTATTTTTATTTTTTAAATTTATTAGATTTCACCTGGTAGTCCTACAGTGTCTAGGGCCAGCAAGCAAAATGTGGTTTTTATCCTTTCATATGTATATTTGGTGTTTGACATTTCATGTTTTCTCCCAGATTGTCAGATAATGCATATGCTCTGGTAGCTGAGGTGATGAAGAAGTTGGTGGCAATTGCGCCTACTCATTGTAACCTGTTTATTGCTGAGCTGGCAGAAGCTGTTCAGAAATTGACCAGATCTGCTATGGATGAGTTGCACTTGTTTGGTGCAGCAGCGAAAGCTCTCCTCAGTACCACTTCTTCTGATGGAGCTGCAATTTTAAGAGTTCTGCAGGCATTGAGCTCTCTTGTCTCCTCGCTGAGTGATAAAGAGAAAGATTCGCAGGCGGTACCTGAAAGGGAGCATAGTGCTCCTCTTTCTCGGGTATGGGACATAAATACGGCATTGGAGCCTTTGTGGCTGGAGCTAAGCACCTGCATTAGCAAAATAGAGAGCTATTCAGATTCTACCCTGGATGCGTCAACTTCATATAGAACATCAACATCTAAACCATCTGGAGTAACACCTCCTTTGCCTGCTGGAACTCATAACATCTTGCCGTACATAGAATCTTTCTTTGTGGTTTGTGAGAAGTTACATCCTGCACTGCCTGGTCCTGGTCATGACTTCAGTATTTCTGCGGTTTCTGAGGTTGAAGAAGCCAGCACATCTGCCAGCCAGAAGGGCTCAGGTGCTGCTGTGAAAACTGATGAAAAACATGTTGCTTTTGTGAAGTTCTCAGAGAAGCACAGGAAACTGCTTAACGCTTTCATTAGGCAGAATCCTGGTTTGCTGGAGAAATCTCTCTCCCTAATGCTGAAGGTTCCACGCTTTATTGATTTCGACAATAAGCGTTCTCACTTTAGATCGAAAATAAAGCACCAGCATGATCATCATCACAGTCCTTTGAGAATCTCAGTAAGAAGAGCTTATATTCTTGAAGATTCGTATAACCAGTTGCGCATGCGATCAACGCAAGATTTGAAGGGTAGGCTGACAGTTCACTTCCAAGGAGAGGAAGGTATTGATGCTGGTGGACTTACCAGGGAATGGTATCAGCTGTTGTCGAGAGTTATTTTTGACAAGGGGGCCCTACTATTTACAACAGTGGGCAATGAATCCACATTTCAGCCCAACCCCAATTCTGTCTACCAAACTGAGCATCTTTCATATTTCAAGTTTGTTGGACGAGTGGTGAGCGCAAATTTTCATTAATTATGTTGTTTGGGGTATTTGTTTATGGGGCGTAAGTTAATTTCTTGTTATGATCTGCAGGTTGGGAAAGCTCTTTTTGATGGGCAGCTCTTGGATGTCCATTTCACTCGATCTTTCTACAAGCATATTTTGGGGGTTAAGGTCACTTATCATGACATTGAAGCCATTGATCCTGCTTACTTTAAAAACCTTAAATGGATGCTTGAGGTAGGCTCATTGCTAGCTATCTCTCTATCTTTATATTTTTCTATCTATCTCTATGTATCTTTTACTGTTGCTTTGAATGTGCATAGATGATTCTAACCTCTCTCTCTCTCTCTCTCTCTTTTTTGCAGAATGATATCAGTGATGTTCTGGACCTTACTTTCAGCATTGATGCTGATGAGGAAAAGCTGATTTTGTGTGAAAGGACAGAAGTAATATTCCGTCCCTCTTTTCGTTTCAAATTATTTTTTCTTTTCAGAATATTTTCTTTTTGTGCTAATGCTGATTTTAATAAACTTAATAATGAAGGTCACAGACTATGAATTGATTCCTGGAGGGCGGAACATGAAAGTGACTGAAGACAATAAGCACCAATATGTTGATTTAGTTGCTGAGCATAGGTTGACAACAGCTATTCGTCCTCAAATTAACGCTTTTCTGGAAGGATTCAACGAATTAATTCCTCGCGAACTTGTATCTATTTTCAATGACAAGGAATTGGAACTATTGATTAGTGGGCTTCCAGATATTGATTGTGAGTTTCCGTTGCCTGATTTGAATTCCCTTCTCACGGATGTCACGCCTTTTATTTTTCCTTCATTTCAAGTACATGCTGTCATAGAATCCTGACAAATTTTTTGCTTTGATTTCAGTGGATGATATGAGAGCAAATACTGAATATTCCGGATATAGTGGGGCATCTCCTGTTATACAGTGGTTTTGGGAGGTTGTTCAAGGTTTTAGCAAGGAGGATAAGGCTCGTCTCTTGCAATTTGTGACTGGCACCTCAAAGGTAATTTGTTTTGTTCATGTTTTATGATAAACCAAGGTAGCATTTAAAAGGTGATTCTAAAATTAGAAGAGATCTTAGCAAGTTTGCATTTTCTTGTCACTCAATCTAATAAAAGAGCAATGGTAAACGCTACAAGTACCAGTTTAGCCTAACAAATGTACAAGCATGGCATCTTTATTCTCTTGAGTATATTTCAAACTAAAAGCATAAGTTGACTATGGAGTCATCAATGATCAGTTTTTTCTTACGGGTTTTTTAACATGACATTCTGAATCAACTGGTTCAGGTGCCTTTAGAAGGTTTTAGTGCGCTTCAAGGAATCTCGGGCTCACAAAAATTCCAGATACACAAAGCTTATGGTAGTCCTGATCACTTGCCATCTGCGCATACTTGGTAATTTTACTTCAAAACTTCCTTTTCAACTTGTTTCTGATTCTATATGCTGGTTTTTGCGTGTAACGTTATTAAATTGTTCCGTTGTACAGAGCATAACCTCATTGACAAATCCTACTTGTTTTATTTGCAGTTTCAACCAGTTGGATCTACCAGAGTATCCTTCTAAACAACATCTGGAGGAGAGGTTGCTTCTTGCGATTCACGAGGCCAGTGAAGGATTTGGATTTGGCTGATTAAAATACAAATGGGATTTTTGGGGGGGTTTATCAACAGTGATGATTATGTAGATACTATAGATTATGCTAAAAAGTTAATGGGGAATTGGGGAAAGAGCGTGGGCATATGAGATGGTATTTAAGTTTTGAGTTAGATACATGTTTATAAACTGTACAGTCGTCTATTGCCAATGGAAATGCGTCTGGCAGTTTTTTCAATTTGCCAATCCGATTTTATTCTTCTTTCTTTCACAATCTCTTATTTTTAAACGAGTCCAAATATTTAACGTAACTTGATATCTTGCTGTTAATTATACGGTTACTAGAGTTCTAAATGACACTTTGGTCACTCTGCAAGAAACAAATTTGGGGCCAAATTTTGAAGGATAAATCACTTGGTTTGTCTCCAATCTTTTTTTTTTTTAATTTAAATTGGTTTAACCGTTTAAAAAGTACGATTTGATCTTAACAGTAAGTTTGACCATTAAAAAATATTTTGACCACTTTAGCAACAGTATTCTAGTAAAATACTCAACATGTTTCAAAGAAATTAAAATTAAAAAATAAAAAAATTAAAAAAGGTCAAAAAAAAAAAAAAACCGATAAATACAAGAATCTCTCTATTGTTTTCTGAAACACAACAACAGAGGATCAGGTCTTTTGCAAGATCTAATTCCTTCCTCTCTAGTTACGAATGTAAAAGAAGAATTTAGTGTTTCCGTTTATAATTTTGAGAGATTGAATATTCATATTTATTGTGCGTGACAAATGATCTTTATAGGGGAGGAATCTGGAGCTTGTGCAAATTATTGCAGTGAATTATCTCATAACAGAGGACGTAACATACTAACAATCAAAGCCTCGGATGACAAATTCTACGAGGCGCTGGTTGCCGAAAGCCACGGAGGCGAGAAGCGCCTGGACTTCTTTAGGCCTGCTTGTTACTACCCTATCAAACCTGAACTCATGGTTTTTGGTGCGCCTGATTCAGCTAAAAAAATCCCTCAAAAGGAGGAAGAAAGATTCAGCAAAAGATAACTAATATTTATGTCTATGCCTTGTATAGTTCTCGCCTGTATGGCCAAAATTGTCTGGTCTGTGTTTTTATGGTGTGTTATGCTGTTATGCTTGCTAGTCGACTAAGATTTATGGCAATGGTTTATTTGAGACCTTAAAAACTCTTCATATTTTGCTCGATTTAGTTTCCCTTTGTTGTACTTTCACTATCCTCTTTTAGACACGTCTCTTGACTCCTTTGGGTTTTTATCATCTTCATATTTTAAGTTATATGTAGCTTCTTGTGATTGTGAAGAATAAGCTTTGGCTCAAGCCTTGCCAGTCTTGTAAAGCTTACTCCGGTCCGATGTAGATTTGAACAGATAATGCACGTGAAGATGAGTGCTTTGTTCTTGGTTATGAGTGTTGTTAGAGAATTTCCCATTCAATTTGCAGGCTTGGAGATCGGTGGAATTGGCCACAAAGCTACTGCTTTTCTTTGACTACATAGAGATTCACAACTCTGCTCTAACAAATGGTCTTGGTATATTTTTGAGTAAAAACTAAAATGATTGGAACTGTACTGAAAATCTTCTAATGCCTTGGTACATGATTTATGAGCCTGATAAAGTAACTCCACTCTTTTAAGCTATCTTAACAAGTAAAAACTACCATAGCTGTAGTCAAAAGTTACCCCATCTCTCACAAAGAAAGAAAACAGTTACCCCAAGCTTGCAGCTAACTCTATACATATTTGCGTGAATACAAAAAACATCTCTAAACAGAATCATAAGAATTAGGTAAGATAGGCATTTAGCAAGCCATATAATTAAACAATTACTGCGCTTTCTATTAACGGCACTACAATTTTCACACCAAAGCACTTCATCCTTGCAAGTTGCGATAAACAACAGAAATTTAAGTTGTTTTTCTATGTTGTTGTGGTCATAGAAAAACAAAAGGAAATAAGGAGTTGTCCCAAAAATATGCCCTCCCTCGAGCATCATCTTCGATTATTCTGCAAAGTTTATCAGGAAAATCATCCGGCCATAAAACAACGTCATTTCCAGAAAGGTTCATCTTTGCAAGATAATCAGCCGCAGCATTAGTTTCGCACCATGAATGAGACACCTTACATTTTTCACACTTCCCTAGAAGCTCTCATATGTGGTTCAAACAGGTGAAGGTGATAGCCAACGGATTGTGGGATTGAGTTTTATTAATATTCTTCACAACACTCAATGAATCAGACTCAACCTGTATGACTTTAATACCAAGAACCCAGGCAAGGACAAGGCCTCTCCATACAGCCCAAAGTTCGACCAAGAAAACGTCATCTGTTGGAGCCTTGGAGATAAAAGAGCAAATAGGATCACTCCTGAAATCTCGAAGTAGACCGCCAAAACCAGCGCTTTTAGGGGTCTATGAATCCATCAGTATTTAATTTTGTCCAACCATTGTTAGGCTTTTCCCATTTACATAATGCAATTGGCCCTCTTAACTGGGTTTAGAAACTTGCAGAAAATTTCCAGGTTCATGGCGAGATGGTTAAGATTCTCAATCAAAATCCCATTTCTTTTCTTGAACATTGGTGGAGACCTGCCATTAATCTTTTTGGTCAGTTTGTAGAGTATTTAGTCTTCTTTGGCATTGTGCTTCTTCCCCTCCAGGTGTTTAATCACAGTTCTTACTCGTAGTGCTTACCAGACAAAGAGCACAACACCATTGTTTTTGAACTCTTCTTTGATAAGCAGGCCAAGTATTCTCACTTTCTGTTGCTTTGTTACTGGCAACCTTTGCCTGTCGCAGACAAATTCGAAAAATTTTTCCTAATTTCACATTCCAATCACCTTATGCATATAAAACGAAAAACAAAGAGAAAGAGGCAGGATTCTTCTTCAAAGCAGGCTTTGCTATAGATTTGTTTACAGATTTGTGCATGAAGTGGAAATGCCTAGATAACCCCGAGAATGCAAGTCCATCCCCAGCATGTAGATACCTCAGGAAGTGTCCATATACCCCGTCTACCATAGTGACACTGACTCGAACGTAAGACCTTATTAAATAGAATGGGCAGCCTTACTATGCCATAAATGATTGGTGGCGGAGTTGATTGTAATTTTTAGTTCAATGATGCATACTTCTAGTGAAGGCTTTGAATGTGGCTAATCTTTTAGTTAAAAAGCTTCAGGGCAGAGACTATGTGTTAATAAAAGAAGTTAAATCTTTGTAAGTATCGGCAGTATGGGGTTTTCACATCCATATATGACTAACTGCCTCCACAGATTGTGTAATAGTTGGCACAAAGGTAAGAATTAAAGCCTACCAGAAATGAGACGAGTCTGTCTGATTCATAGATTTCACTCCCAGCAATTTTTTTCTCAACTGCATGATGAAAGTTGTCTGGTTCGCTCGAGATGAAACCTCCTTCGATTGGGAAGGAGGCAACAGACAAGCAGTCCAATTTCGATAAAATTGCAGTCTCCGAAATGTGGGATCTGATGAAGTGATTGTAAACATAACAAGCACCAGCGAACATTGTATCACCAGCAAAATAGTAATAACACCTTTGGCATAAGGCCAAAACGGAAGCCTGTCATGAAAACAAGCAAAACAATCAATATACATCAATGAAAATACACAAAACAAAACTGAAATCCACGAAAATAGACTTTAGTTGATCAGTCCAGATACAAAGATGTTTTTAACTTGAGGACGTTTAGACAGGTCTCTCAGAAACCGAAAGTATCCTGTTTTTCTTTTAACTATTACTCCTTTTCAAATTGCATTGTAACATGCTAAGCTAAGATCTATGTTCCCAAGTCAAATGGACTCTGGAACATGAAACCCCAAATTACCAGAAAGTCATAAAATCTGGAAACTTTCTTCACAAGCAACAAAAATAATCAAAATTCTACACAACCAACATTTCAACATTTCCATGCTTTCACTATTTTACAATGCTTTACATTGGCAACAAATACAATAATAATTTAAAAAAAAAAAAAAAACTTCTCAGATAGATAAGATAAATCTACAAGATGTGCAAGTTCCACAAGAAAGATAGCGTATAATTAGTGAATAACAAAGTCAAACGACTTGTCGTCTTTCCTACCGCAATTAGTCTTCTTTTTTTATTATTAAGTAAGCATATAATTTAAAAACCTGAAATCACCATTTTAGAAGCTTTGCAAGCACGGATTCCGACATTTTAACCAAAGCAAACAGAACCCAATAATTAAGGCACTGCTGATTTCTTGATTGGGAGTCACTCTCAATTGCTCGAACTGAAGCATACCTGCAAAAAACGACAATAAATTAAAGAAATAAACCAGAGAAGAACAAAAGGGGAAATAAATCCCATTTCCCAGCAAGCAAAATAGAAAGGGAAAAAGAAAAACATGAAAGAAAAGCAAGTACTCACAAGGGATAAACCAAAGTAAAGGAAGCCCTACAAGAAAAAAATAAAAAATAATAATTAATAAGAGTATTTGATCATAATTATAGACTAAAAATGTCCCAAAAAAAAAGAGAACGAAATGTGGAGGAAAATAAAACAGCAAATACCACAGATCACACAGTCAAAAACAATTGAATTACCTTAACTAGAGAAGGGTTTTGAGAAAAAATAAAGACTTGAAAAAAAAAAGGAACAAAGATGGTCACGTGCCAGGAAAAAACAGCGAGCAGTTTTGATAGAATCGTTAGAACTCCCCAACCCATCATTCAAATTTCAATAATGTATTGTATTTTCTTCCCGAACTATCAAGCCTCTTCCTTTGTCACAGTCCCTAAGGAAAAAGGAAAAAGGAAAAAGGAAAAAAAAGAGAAAGATATTTCGTAAGGACTAATCCGAACAGGATTGTTTTCCACGTGTTGTTTTAGTTTGTTTTGTCGGCTCTTCGTTTGTTTCCAACTAAACTCGGAGAAAGGCAGAAGAAAGAGACAACCTTAAGTCCAATGGAAGAAAAAAAAAAGAACTTTCCTTAAATGATGGGAAGTGATTTCTTGCATCGCCGTTGCATAGTTTATAGGGTGGTTCAATGCTTTTTAGCCAATGAGGTTTTGGGATCGAGACAATCTGCAAGTTTCAACCTGTTTCCATGATCAACAACCGCGAGATTGCTCGACTGGAAACTCTGTTTCATGTTGGAGTTCTTTAGTGCATCTTCAACGTACTTGGATTATTTTGTCAACGTCAAGTTTTGATATTTGAGTAAGAAAATCAGTTTTTAATACAACATTTATTATTGGTGTGAGCAAGATTTTTTTCTTTTTTTTTGCTTTTTTTTGACAAAACACCTTGAATTATGCTTCAAAGTTCAAACCTGTGAAACAAATGGACGCATTATTTCTGTGTGGAGTTTTCGTAGCAAGTATGATATGTATTAAATTTTGACTTTTGATAATCACCGTGATAGTGTGTGGCCTTTTTTATTTATTCACTACAAACTTGTCCTTTCTTTTTTTTTCTTTTGAGGGGAAAAGGTCAACAGCTCCAAAGAATGAAAATCTACAACAGCTGTGTTGGCGATCCAGCGGGGAAGGGAACTAGTCCAAATCAGACTCGGTTCCATTAAGTCCAAATCTGGCCAATAAATGAGCAACCTCATTGGAAGAACGAGGAGCATACACCCAATCACAATTAAGATCAGACAAAAGACTACATATATCTGATATAATAGCACCATGCAGCCCGAAAAATTCATTGGCCTTTACACAATTCACAGCTTTGCGTGCATCCGATTCTACCACCGAGACTCTCCAATTGTTCGCAACTGCAAAGAGCAAACCTTCTCTGAGCGCATAAATTCGGCAAGGAAAGGTGAAACCGACCTCTCCATTCGCTTTGAAAAGCCGCCACTATGATTCCCATGGAGTCCCGAATCACCCCTCCAATATTGAGAGCGAGTCCCAAGTTTTCAATGAAGGCAGCATCGACATTTAATTTCAAGGTATTTTCAGCAGGCGGCCTCCACCTACCCGGAGGCTTGTTGGGATGCTGATTAAGGCACAAGTTTATTTCCTGACATCGTTGGAATTCCTTAAGATACAACTCTGCATCTTCAATAAGCACGTGTTTTGGAAACTCTATTGTGAAGCCTGCTATTTCTATCATTCCACAACATCCAGGCAGTCATGCAAAAGAATCCCAACTCTGCTACGCTAAGATGCTTGAGCAAATAGAGGCAAACACCCCTGAATGTCCTTTGCTTACAATTACCAATCCAAGAGATCAAGATCGAAGAAGGCCATACCTCCATAGCAAAATTGTACTCCCATAAAGTGTGGATAGTATCCTCAGAATGGGCCACAGCGAGGACAAAAGGCGTTGCAATCAATCCCACGCTTTCGGAGATTTGAGAATGTTGGGAGAGCATTATGGAAAGCTCGCCATATGAAGTGCTTTACCTTCCCGGGAATCTTAAGGTTCCAAAGTCTTTTCCACCTAGGTTTGTCCACAGCTCAAATCGATGAGGAGAGATTAATCTTCTTTTGAAGAGCCACCCGATAACAAGATCGAATAGTATAATTCCTTTTCTTGTGGTAATGCCATATCAACACATCGTCGCTAGGTCGAAAACTAAGAGGGATCTTCACAATCTCCTCCTTGTCAATTGGCCAGAAAAATTCGTCAATCCTACTAATATTCCGTTATCCTCCTTCAATGAAATCAGAAACCAAAGCGTTCTTCACCCGATCATTAGCAACCGTGATGGGCGTAAACGTATAGGGTCTTGGGATCCACGGTTTTTTGAACGCATTAAACAAGTCTTTCCCCACTTGCCATATAATTCCCTGTTTAATGAGTTCCCTCCCCCACACCACACTTTGCCACAAATAGGAGGTGCCATTCTTTAAGTTCTGCCAACAAAAAATCTGAATGGAAAAAGTATTTAGCACGAAGAACACTAGTCATAAGACATTGAGGAGCATTTATGATCCGTCACACTTGCCTAGCAATGAAAGCTTGATTAAAAGACCCCAGATCTCTAAAGCCTAATCCGGCCTCCATTTTAGATTTAATGAGATTGTCCTACTTAGTCCAATGGATTTTTCGATTAGAGCCATTCCCACCCTACCAAAAGCTAGAGACCAATGCATGCGGTTCGTTTATTAGTGCTAACGGGAGCTTGAAAACGCTCATGGTGTATGCGGGGACCGCCTGGACTATGCTTTGATGAGAGTTTCTCTCCCGGCTGTAGAGAAAAAATTATGTTTCCACATATGGAGTTTCTTAAGCACTCTCTCCTTGATCAAATTAAAGGCTTGACGCTTGTTGCGACCGATGAAATTGGGTAACCCCAAGTACATGTCTAGTTTTTTATCCACCGTCAAACCTAGCTCGGTTTGAAGCTCAGTCGCGACCCCCTCTCCCAGATTCAGGGAAAAACATGCCGATGACTTATCCATGCTCACGCCTGACCAGAACATTCTTAATAGCACAACAATCGCTCACAGCATCCCTGCAAAATAAAACACTCGTTGGCAAAGATAAGTGGCTTACTCGAGGCGCACCTCTAGCACACACAAAGCCTCGTAGCAGCCCCAGTCTTTAAGAACCCTGTGGCACAAATAAGGAAGAGGCACGATGAGAGCGGGCGGCCTTGGCGAAGGGCCTGACTCGCTCTAATATCACCACATTGAGGTCCATTTATGACAAGGGAGAATCTCGGTGTAGAAATGCAATCCATAATCACCGAAATCAGCTTTCTATTGAACCCCAGTCGTTTGAGCATAGCATTAAGAAATTCCCATTCAACCCGTTCGTAGGCTTTGCTCATGTCAAAGCCTGAGCACCATGAAGCCTTTCTTACCATTCACTTTTTTCCTTATGGAATGAAGAAGCTCGAACATTATCGGAAATGAGTCTATCAGGAACAAAAGCACTTTGGCATTCCGAAATAATAGACGGTAAGCATCCCTTTAGCCGGTTTGCAATCACTTTGACAATAATTTTAAAAATAACATTACACAAGCTTATTGGGCGGTAGTCCGTTACCTTCCTGGGATTTTTAACCTTAGGAATAAGGAATAGGTTTGTTCTGTTCAGGGAGGCTATAGAATATCACCCGTTAAGGACATCAAGACACGTTCTAATGACCTCTTGCCCTACCACCTGCCAATACTTTTGGTAAAAAATAGCTTGGAAGCCATCCGGACCTGATGCCTTGGTCAGCCCCATAACGAATAGTGCACCCCTGACTTTGTGTTCCTTGAAAACCACACCCTCCTCATTGCCGGCAGGTCTGCTTTCCACACAGTCAATTACATGTGTCAATGCGTCCCTCGAAGGATTTGATGAGGAGAAAATTGACGTAAAATATCCAGCAAGGGCCCCCAAAATGTCATCACCATTCGTGACCCAATTCCCTTACTCATCTTCAATACTCTTGATCATATTCATTGCCCGTCTATAAGAAGCCCTTTCATGGAAATATCTTGAGTTTCTATCACCCCCTTTAACCAGTCAGCCCTCGCCCTCTACCGCCGGTAATAATCTTCTAGCTCAATTCCTTCTCACGAAAGCTGCTTTTCTTTGAGGCTTTGGCCGATCGATGATCCACACGGAGATCCCTAAGCTCTTTTTGGATTTTAGCAATTTTTTTTAGGAATATTGCCAAAAGTTTTTGAGTTCCAGGTCCTAAGCGCCTCTCTGCAGTGCACAAGTTTTCCCATAATTCATCATTCCCCCTGCCCGAGCTTAAAATCCACGAATCTTCTACCACATTAAGATACCTATAATTTGACATCCATACTGGGTCAACGACCCAACGCCAAACACCTTTTGGCTTGCCTTCTGAAATTTCCTTAATGGGGAACAAATCCAACAACAGGGGTCGATGATCCGACCCACAACTCCCTATAAATCCAAGTGTTGAACCACAGGCCCCAGAAAGAGAGTCTTCCACGAAGGATCAGCAAAACAGCGATCCAATCTAGCTTAAACATTAGCTTCTTCTCCCCTTTTATTGTCCCACGTCAAATAAGCACCCCGAAAACCTAAATCACGCAACCCATAATCATCCAATGCCTCCGTGAACTTTCTCATGGCACCCTCGCTAGGATTCCTTCCTCCCACTTTCTCAGAATTGAAGAGAATTTCATTAAAGTCTCCTCCACACATCCACTCTTACCCGCACAATCCACTCTAAAACCATTAGTGAAATCAAGTCGAGAAATCACATTGTTCATTTTCTAACCCCCAAGCCAGAGTTTCAGATAGAAACACCAGCCCCGGCTTATGTTTGCGGAGAATGCCCCCCGCAAACGTCTGAACGCACAGGGATCACCTAACCCCCGCACGTTCCCGCATAGGATTTTCATTGTGATCAGCAGGCCTCCATCGTAGGACCCACCGCTGAATTTTCGGATGAGGTAACTTCAAAAATTCGGTTATACTTGCCTCCATTCTCAGCCGAAACCTCTGGCCCACATTTCCTTTTAGCCGCCGACTCTGTTCCCAGAAAATCAGAAGGTTCCACCTCATTCTTATCGATCTTAGCCCTTCCCCCCCGTTTCCAGTTCTTTTGATCATCGTTAACTCTCTTGCCTTGACCACCAAATCCCAGTTCCAACTTTTTTGATTTAGCATCACCACACCCTGCTGAAAAAGAAAAGACTTTCGGGGCTGTAATTTCAGCCCCAATTGGATCTTCCAAAACGACCAGGGGGTCATTGTTTTGATTAGAGTATTGACCTCCCGTTTGTACCTCAGCTTTGGGCCCACCTAATGCAGCCTTAGAAAGGCCGGGATCATTCCCTTCTTGGTTAATAGTCACATGTTCGCAAATGACACTAAACTTGTCATTGATGCCAGAGTTTAGGGGCCTATTGTCGTAAAATTCCTTGTTCCCAGGTAACTGCTTCTTTACCGAACTCCTTACCACGTGTCCCGGCAACCTCGGCCAGCCGCCTAACATTATCACGCCTATCTCTCGACTCATGTGTCATGCCCGCACGAGGAACGGAAATTGAAGAGTTCCCCTTCCCGCTTTGACTGGGCCAAGCCTTTCCGTTCCTTCTCGGCGGTTTCGGCCCCGCCCGCCCTTGGAAGCGATATATATTATTGAACCTGTTTGGTGCATCACCTCCCAATTCTACCCCATAGCTGAAGCCATTTGCTGGTGGTTCCGCCGGAGCATCTTCAGCATTGCATCTCCTCCATCCGTGACCCATCCGTCCACAGTGGAAACAAAAGTCCGGCAGCATTTCACACTTGACTCTGAAGCACACCAGCTTCCCCGATGAACCCATCTTGATCTGGACAAATCTCCTAAACAGTTTGGAGATGTCCAGTTAAATTCGAACCCTTAGGAAACTATTGCACACCTCCGGTTACGATCCGTGTCCACTGCCAGGCTCGTGACTATTTCATCGCCAACGTGCATACCAATCAGCGACGATATGTTCGACAAAGGGAGCCCATGGAACTGGACCCAAACATCGTAAAGACCAGCTCGTCATCATCAGAATCTCGAATATCAGCTAAGTCTTTCAAAACCAGCAACGCTTTGTCAAAAATCCAAGGCTCGGCATTAAACACCTTCTTTTTATCTTCCTCATGGCTAAAATAGAAAAAGAACAAGCTCTCCTTAATTTCTAAGCTGTTAGGGACATTCCAGGCGTTAGCCATGGTAGACTTTAGGTCTCTTTTATTAAAAGCCTTCTCAGTCAATAGCCTGCCCATGAGACCACATTTAACTCCTTTCCTTTGTCTAGCAACGTATCATCGATTCCTATAACGTTTTCCTCTTCCGCAGTGATTGAGAATGACTTCAGCATGTCACACATCTCCTCCATTTTCTCAGAGAAAGGCACCGACGATCATACACACGGACACAAAGGACCCACAGAGACAAACCACCCGATTGGTGGGGACGAGAGACAACGCTCAGGAAAACTCACACCAGGGAGAGTAAAAGCCTTTTGTGCGTACAAACTTGTCATTTTTAAATGGTATTAAATTTAAGAGTTTACTTTCGGCAAAAACAAATTAAAAGTTTTTAAGTTTTAAAGCTTATTTACTATAACAAAAATACAAATACAACACTTGAGAGTCTTGAATATTCATTGATGCACCTAATAGGGCAGCAGATTACATGTCATTGTCACATATTAGTTTTAAATCAACATTTGCATTGACATTTTTTACTTGAGGTAAAATGCAAATTCCCTTCCGATTGATGCTAGAATATTTATTATTGAATGTGACTCCATGTTAAATAGTTATATGAAATACTAGCACTTGAAAGAAAGGGGGTTGGTAAAATTTGCTTTAATAACACCCA
Organism: Artocarpus hirsutus; assembly: GCA_946598075.1. NCBI lineage: Eukaryota > Viridiplantae > Streptophyta > Magnoliopsida > Rosales > Moraceae > Artocarpus > Artocarpus hirsutus. The sequence goes on along the minus strand of CAMOHE010049568.1, from coordinate 40,717 downwards.
CGTAGGTTTGAGCAATTATGTTTTTAAGGCTAAGGTAAATGATCCAGATAATTTTCATTTTCTCGAGTTTAAATTATGAAGAGACTTTCCGAACAGAAAGTACACACCAATTCCACAAGAAGCAAATATATCCTCTATTTTTCTCCAAGGGATTGTCCCAATTACTGAAAACAAATCTGAGAATAAATTCCGACCGTCTTCTTTGCAAGACAGAATCACCACTAACGCACGTCAAGAAAGGACATTTACGGCGTTTCATTTGACCAACTATTGTAATTACACAACAAAATCAAACTCATTTAAAGGAAGAAATAATTTATAGATTTAACAGTAGAAGTTGATCAGATATGACCAGCTTAAGTAGTAAACATTTGACGGCAAAATTTCCTGCGTTCCGAGTTCACCTGGTAGCAAAACTTGGTCCTTTCAATGCTTCCTCTGCAAATAAACCAGCATTATTAACATTCCAATTAGACATACTCAACCAAGAAGAACCCATGCCTACATTTACCAAAATAAAATGAAAAACATAAAATAGCATGTGTAACTTGTTGAGACAAAAAAAGCATAAGAATTACACTCAGGCATGGGGGGAAAAAAAGCAACCATCGGCGCGATGTTACGTTAGCATACCACTCTTCCTATTATTTTTCCCTAAAATAAAAGAACTTTGAGAAATTCATAGCAGAATCAAAATTCCACACCCATTATTAAGACCATAGAGACCCTCTAACATGAACACAAACTAATATTTCATTGACCTTATTTGTAGTGAAAAAAAGCACCAAATTATTGGTGCAATTAGTTTCCAATGGGAAGAGGATCATTTCGTTGTAAAAATAATATATGATTTACCTTGCGCTTCTTAAGCTTTCTCATTCCACTGCTACTACCGCCAAAGCCTGCTGTCTGGTCATCATTGTCACCCTCCACGGCCAAAGTTTTAATCTCGTCGTAGAAACCGTCTGTCAGACCAAGCAACCTGATGTGTAGAAATTAAGAGCAGTCAAATATCAGCCAACTTTACAGCCCAAAAAGTGATACAGACGAAAGAAATCCTTGGATCCAGTTTCGATTTTGAACTATGCATACCCATTTCTTGACTTCTTCAAGTGTTTCTCCCTCTTTTTCTCCTCCTTTGTAAGAGGAGCACGCATAAAGTTCTCCTCTTCAAGCCGTGCTTGTTTCTCCATCTTTGCAATATATTTCGCCAGCTCTCTGCTTTCTGTTCCAACAATTTCTCTAACCTGTGATGTGACAACAAGACACATAAAAACCAAGCTCATAATTCCATATATCTACCAACCATTAACACGTAAAAGGCTAAAAGCATCATAAAACTAACCTCTTCGGGTCTACCCTCCAAGTCATCCATCAGCTCCCTCACATAAGCACTCTGCCTAGCTTGTCGGAGAGTATTTTTCTCCTTTCTCATTGCATTCCTTTCTTGCCTTGAGATTTTATCTTCATCCATGGAAGTAGGAGCAAATTTGGGGGGTCGATAAACACCATCCTACAGTTTATAGGCAGAAGTTTAACATAATCCTATAAAACCCTTCTATCCATAAGATTTGGTTGATTTACTACAAAACAAATCTGTTCACCTTAATAGTCTCATCTGTTTTGCTAACAAGCATGTCAGGGTTCGGGCGATATTTCAACAAATCCTCTGTTTTCTGAGATGCATCTGTTTCCTTCTCACCCAGATCTTCCTTAGCTGTTGCAGTCGCAGTAACCCTTGTGAGCTTCTGGATTTGGTATTGAAGCTTCTTGTCAATTGGTCGAATCTGTTGAAAACCACTAAGTAAGAATTGTGCATGACGGAAATTGCAGCTTAACGGACCAGAAGAAACCAAGAGAGAATCCAAAAAAACCTTTTCCAAAAATAATCTAATTTCCACAAGACTTCGAACAACAGGGTGCCCCTCGATCGAGAACCCCTTAGCCTTACGAAGCAAGTAGTATACAAGCGACTGACAATAGTTCAAAAGCAGTAAGTGTTTGGCTTCAAGATAGGTGAACCCTTCTGAAGTTGGCAACTGATCTGCTCTCACCTAATATGCGTGACGACCAGAACAAGAAAAATAAAAAATGACAAAAGATTATGCAGAAAACTAAATATAAGAAATCAATAACTTTAGAATTAAAACTGTTACTTGGTCCCCTTTACTATGATACTATCCCAAAACTTGCATGTTAGTCTCTTAAATTTAATCTCAGTAAAAATATCCATAAGTCCTTAAGTGAACTTTTCAACTCAAGCTTCCAAAAACAGATAAATTCTAAGAATCCTCCTTGGGCCAAATGGGACAAATGGATCAATGTTTTTTTATTTTAAAGGTTTAGCCTGATTATGGATTTAGGAACTAAACTAACATAACAGTTTTCCATCCATAATTTGTTTTGCCATAAAGATGTGATATGGGTGGGGAAATAACAGAACAGCCAGTATCATGCTAAAGAAGCAAGTGTGTAATAAGGCAAGATTTTTTTTTTTTTTTTTGTTGGGGTAGGAAAATCAATAAAAAAGAGATTAATAATAATTATAGATAAAATAGACAAGAAAAATATATACACTGCTAAAAAAGGTGGTCCAATCCCAAACTGAATCCAAAGTTCTTACCTTGGCAGTTAAAGCTTGGACTTTGCTTCGAACTGCATCTAATCCATCTTTCATCTCTTTCAACAACGAAGCAAGCTGAGGGGCTTCTCTAAACCAACACAATAACCAAGCAATTTACATCTAAAAATGTCTATTTGACCTAAATTTTTTTAGCAATATACTTAAAAAAAAAAAAAAAAAGACCTTACTTTTCGATTCTATCGTTATTGGTTGAATTATTATTCTCCTCCATAAGATCAAATACACTAATTTCTCACCAGAGACAATAAAAAGCAATTGAAATTTGGGTGCCTGGAAAAAAAACAGAAATTAGCGAAAATTGAAGAAATTTTCAGTATCATCTAAAAGCTCCGCCAAAAGGAGAATATAATGCAAGTCGAGAGGCGTATATAAGGGAAATAAAGATAATACGCTACAATCGAGCAATATAGCAAGAAGGAAGTGAAGTTCGCAGGGGATTTAAGCGCGAAATTTTGTAATGGCGGCAATTTGAAAAATAGAGAGAAGAAATAAAAAGAAAAGTTAGGGAGAAAATAACATAGAAAGAAGCAGTCGGCAGAGAGAAGAAGAGGAAGAGTGTTGTAGCGGCGGTCTGCGAAAGTGAGAAGGGCAAAAGGATTGAGACTGAGAGCCGGCGGCTTAACTACGGGTGCTAATGGTTGGAATATACAGAAACAGGGATGAGGTTTTTATTTATTATTTTTTTCTTATGTTTTGTTGATTTTTTTTTCCTTTTTAAGAAATCATAACCAATAGCGCGTTTTACCAGTCGATTTGCAAATAATGTTAAATGTTTTGAAAAAGTGAAACAACTAGCATAGGTAAATAAATTAGTATTTTAAAAGAGAGAAAAACCTAAAAATTTTTGGGATATTTTTATTTTTATGCCTTGTATTTTGAAGCCATTAATACTTTATATTGTGTGTTTTGAATTTTAATATTGTTATATTTTTACATTTTAAATTTATGTTAAATTTTTATTTTTTTTAAGTCACAGTTGGATTTTAAATCGGTAAAATGTTTAAATATCTTTTATATTTTGAAAATTTTGGCTTTTTTTAAAAAAAATTTTAATGAAATTTTTAGTTTTTCTTAATGATGCTTACATCTATTGTGTTTAAAATTAACTGTTGACCGAGAAAAAAATAAAAATTTAACATAAATTTAAAATATAAAATATAAAAAAAATTAAAAGATTAAAATACAATGTATTTTTATCGAAGATGAAAATATCCTTTTTTTCCAATCACTTCCCTCGTTTCTCTCTCTACCTGTCTCTTTCTTCTTCCACGATCTCTCCCTCCCTCGAACAAACACATGATAGAGCTCGACAGTGACGAGCCTTCAAGAGCGAGGGGATGGCAACAGAAGATCTTTCTTTCTTCCTCTCTCTACCCTATGTCCCTGTTTTCCTCTCTCATTTCTCTTTCGTTTGTGGTGTGGTTGCCTTATTTTCTAGCGGTGGTTTGATTTGGAAATGCTAAATTTTTTGGTTGACGATCTCATATGAAGCAATGGATCCAACAGTGAGCCATAATGAGCAACAGATGGTAGGTTGCGAAGATCGTGGGTCATGGATCTGTGGTGAGATTTGAGACTTGTCAAGCCAAAGTTCAACAAATTGTCATTGGAGTTAGGAATATTGGCCAGTGCTGAACTCAATAAGGTGGGCGATGTCGACAGAGGACCGCGTGTGACTAAAGCATGGCTAGAGTGTGATCTGTTGCTCTTTTATTGTTCTTTTGAAATCAGATTTTGTATTCCTTGGTAAATAAATGCTCTGTTTGTGAATATGGTTTCTTTTGGCCTCCGAATATGCTGTTGGTTTATACGTGAAAATATGGTATTAACAAGAAAATATGGTATTTTTTGACCTCCGATAATGTTGCCAATGTCGGTTATATCTAACGATGTAGTTGATAAAATTTTGTATTTTCATAAAAATACCATATGTCTATGTAAAGATGGTATTTTTTGGCCTGTGGCGATGTTGTTGGTGCCTGTTATTCGATAATTACGGTAAACTTTTGTATTTTACATAAAAATACTAAATTTCAATGTAAATATAGTATTTCTCAGCTGTTGGTGACTTCGTTAATACCGATGATGTCTGACAACGTTATTTCTTGGCCGTCGACAACGTCATCAATGTTGGTGATGCCTGACGTCACCAATAAAATTTTATATTTATATGAAAATATAATATTTTTAAGTAAAATATTGTATTTTCTAGCCGTTGATGACGTTGCCTATAGTTTTTTTTAATGTTTACGCAAAAATACAATATTTAGGGATAAATATAGTATTATTGGTAATTTTTGTATTTACATGAAAATATAATATTTACGGATAAATACAATATTTTTCAACCTCTAATAACGTTGGTAGTAAATTTTTTTATTATTTGAAAATACAATATTTATATATGAATACTATATTTTTAGTCTGTTACTGGTGTCGATGAAGGAGGAGAGAGAGATAGAGAGCAGAAAGAGGCAAAAGTTCATTAGGGTTTCTGTCCTCAATTTCCTATAATATATTTATTTAGTACACATTTTAAAAATCACATAACATTATTTACTAATTCTTAGGCTTTAGCCCAAATATGCTATTTGTCTCTTTCTTCTTTTTTTTAAGCAATTCTAAATAAGGTGACAAGGATACTGCCCCTTCCTCTTATAGTGGGGCCCACCTCATATGAAGGAATGCGGTGGCAGCCTGAAGGAGTTATAAAGCGTTTTCTTTTTTTTTTTTTTAGTTCGATTGTTTTTTAGGCCGATTGTTGTTTTTTTTTTTTTTTACTTATGCTTATACATTTTTCATTTTTTAAGTTTATTATTGTCTTGAGGATTTGGTTTAATTAAAAAACATATTTAAGTAAAGAGATGTCAAACATGTCAGTCTGACCTAACCAATCTAATTTAGGTCCAAACAAACTTCGTTTTGTGTCTGGGCCAGCCCAATTATTTATCACGACAGGTTGAGTCGTGCTTGTTATTGATTTATAGTGTCTCTTGCCCTCAACATACTCGTGCTTTAATTGTGCCCAATAGCAAAATTATAGATAAGCAAGAAACAAAAATATTAAACCTCATTAAAATTTAACTTATAATGAATTAAAAAAATTAAATAAGATAGAATCTTGTTTAGAAAAAATATTATAATTTTTATAAGAAAATTGTTAAAAGTACATAATAAAAGAGCAATAAATATTACACCATTGTTGTGTGGCTTACGTGCCTATGTGGTACTCTTAGCGTATTATGCTTTTAAAGTGCTTTGTGCTTAAACGTCGCGTCAAGCTTGACCCATTTAATAAATGTGTTGGGAAAGGCAGATTTGACAAATAGCATCATGCCTACTTTTTAATGTGTTATACCTACACCGGCCCACCAAACCTGGCCTATTTTGACATCTGTTTAGTAAAATATAAACGGTTTAAGAAGATAAGGTAAATTTCTTTTAAGCAAAATAAGCTAAATTAAAGAATATACTATTTTATAAAGTACATATAAAAAATTAATATATTGAGAGGGTATAACCTATAGGAGAAAAATGTTCAAATGTAAGACAAGTTTGCAAAAAATTAAGGAGAGCAATTAAAGATATGGGTAAATTGCTCGACAGGTCTCCAACCTTTTTAAAAATGTGCGACTTGGTCTGTAACTTTTTTTTTTGGCTGAACTAGGTCTAACCTTTCAATTTAGGTGCAAAAGAGCCAATAAATGGAATTTTGGACAAAAATGAACTTTTAGGTGTTAGTTTTTAAAACATTACTAAAATATCCCTTAAAAACATCGCTTTCTCTCTTTCTAACTATTCTCCCTTTAAAGCTTTCAACTTTCTCTCTCCTGCACAATAATGTCTGAGTTACTCAATTCTTCAAACATGAGAAAACTCTTCATTTCTTCTTCCAAACATGACAGTCTACCCACACTACCATGAGAAAAAATCAAAAGAAACTACTTGCTTTATTCCCTATTCGAAAGAGAAAACTTGGCAATAACAAAGTCCATCAAAATGAGAAAGAAGAAGGAGAAAATATCAAATTTGAACAACTAAAGATTTAAACACATGCATGAGAAATATTGACCCCGTTTGGCAGTATTTTAATTTTGGTTTTTGTTTTTAGAATCTGAAAATGAAAATATTTTGAAAAATGCACTAAGGTTGTTTTTGAAGTTGTGTTTAGTTGTATATGATAATATATGATAATATTTTTTTGACACAGATATTTTTTAATAAAAATTTATTCATATAAAAAAAATTGAAATTGATTTTTAGAAAACTAATTATTAACATATTAATAATTTTTTTGTCATTATCAACAAAACACAAAGGAGGAAGATTACTCTTCTTTTTCCTCTGCATTGGTGAGGCGTTTCAGGACGCCTACGACGTATACAAGATGACGACGATGATGGAGCCTATGCCATGCAGAGATGACAACAATGAAGCCATCCCCTTCGATCTCCCTTACACCTTCTGATCTCCCTTTCACTGTCCGATCTCCACCTCCGCTGGAACCCACCTTGCCCACCTTCGTTGCCGAACCTAACTCGTGTCTCATGCCAAGACTTCACCATCCAACCTAGTCGCATTGGACTCCATTAACCAATAGTGACAATGTGGTGTCCAAGCACCCTCGCAAACTGCTGACATTTAAGACATTTTCGAGCGAATTCCTTATAGTCATGCGCCGTGGTCAGCCAATAATATCCTCGTTGAAGACATTTCTGGGCCAGAGATCGCCCCCTAAAATGATTACCACATAGCCTCTCATGGATCTCCTTCATTAGATATTGAGCTTTTTTGGGCCCTACATACTTCAAACACGGTGTAATGTAATCTCGCCGATACAGTTTTCCCCTAATCATTGAGTATTGGGCTGAGCTGTTGTGAATCGACGTGCCTCTTCTCGGTCATTGGGTAATTCGACGGTGGTCAGGTATCGGATGATCAGGTCCATCCAAGTGGTCTCTTGCTCTTTGGTTACACTTGCCGCTTCCTTGTTGATACTTGGCTCGGTTAATCTTTCAATGTGGACCAATGTCAGCTCGCTATTGCCCAAACTTGAGGCCAGCCAAGCGAGTGCATCGGCCTTGAAATTTTCTGATCTGGGGATCTGTTTGAATGAGTAACTTTAAACTGCCCGAGCAATGTCCTGACCTCTTGTAAATACATGGTCATGGATTCTATCCGGGCTTGGAACACCTCAGTGACCTATTGGATGATGAGCATGGAGCACTATGGATGATTATGCAGTCTACCCCAAGATCTCTGGCGATTTTGAGTCCGATCAAGAGTACTTCGTACTCTACCTCATTGTTAGAGGCCTTGAAGTCAAACCGACATGCATAGATTGTCTTATACTCATCCGGGCTGGTTAAGACCAGTCTAGCACTGGCACCGGCACCCTCAACGCAGGAGGATCTATCCACAAAGAGTTTCCATTCTGGTTCTAGCGTAGAGGCGTGATCACCTGCATTGCAGCTTGGGGCGTCTAGGTCTTTGACAAGTGCTTTCTCCGCTAGTGGTGTGCCTTGTTCAGCATCAATGACCTCGGCAATGAAATCTGCAAGGGCTTGGGCCTTGATAGCTGTCCTTAGAACAAAATGAATGTCATATTGATCGAGTTTGACTGACTAGTTGGCCATTTGTCCAGATATCTCTAGATTCTAAAGAACCTACTAGAGAGGTAATTTTGTTGGGGCTCGGATAGTGTGGCCTTGAAAATACGACCATAGTTTTCGAGCCGAAGTGACGAGGGCAAATGCAAGTTTTTTGAGTGGGGGATACCTCTCCTCAGCCCCCTAGAACGCGTGGCTTGTGTAATAGACAGGCTTATGAACTCTATCTTCTTCTTGAACAAGGACCGAGCTGATAGCCTTTTCTGACACGGCGAGGTAGGTGTACAAGACTTCTCCCAGCAAAGGTTTAATAGGAGCAGGGGCGTGGCTAAATATCTCTTTAAATTTTGAAAGGCTTCCTCACACTCCCTGCTCCACTCAAACCTCCCCTTGAGTGCTTGAAAAAACGAATGGCACTTGTCGGTAAATCGGGAGACGAACTTGGAGAGGGCCGCTACCATACCGATGAGCTTCTGCACCTCATTGACTATTCGAGGTGAATGCATGTCTATAACAGCTTAAGCCTTGGCCGGGTTAACCTTGATTCCTTTTTTATTAACCAAAAATCCTAGAAACTTGCTCGAGTTAACCCCAATGCACATTTCGCAGGGTTGAGTTTCATCCCATACTCCTAGAGAATGTTGAAGCTCGCTCGAAGATTGGCCATGTGGTCTACTGTTTGGACGGATTAAACTAACATGTCGTCCACATAGACTTCCATGGTTTTGTCGATCATCTGGGCAAACATTTTGTTGACTAGGCGTTGGTAGGTAGCCCCAGCATTCTTAAGTCCAAAGGCCATGACTACATGATAGAAGAGCCCTTGGTCGGTGATGAAGGCGCTTTTTATTTGATCTTCCTTGGTCATCCAGATCTTATTATAGCCGAAATAGGCGTCCATGAAGCTTAACAACTCATGCTCGACAGTTGCATCAACGAACTGATCTATTCAAGGCAGTAGAAAGTAGTTTTTGGGGCAGGCCTTGTTTAGGTCAATATAGCCTATACAAACCCGCCATTTTCCATTCGTCTTTTTGACTGGGACCACATTTGCCAACCACTCTAGATACTTTACTTCTCGGATGAATCCTGCTTTTAGGAGCTTTTGGACTTCTTCATTAACATCGGCATACCTCCCAGGTTGAAGGACCTTCTCTTTTAAATAACCAGCTTGTAATCTAGTCGGATGTTAAGCTGGCGATAGATTATGCTAGGATCAATACCGGGCATGTTCTCGTGAGACTATGCAAACACATCTCGATACTTTGTAAGGAGCTTCTCAAGGTCGGCAAGGAGCTTCTCAAGGTCAGCTCGGATCTTAGGTTTCAGCTGAGAACCGAGTTGGATCGTATGATCGGAATGCACCGGGTTGACGTTAAACGACACTAGATCCACAACAGGGGTGGCTCTCACCTCCTCCTTAGGCATACAGGGATCGAGGTCGGAAAGCATCTTAGGTGCTAGCTCGGTCGAAAACTATATTTCATCGACCTTGTAAATGGCCGAGACAATTAGTTATCGAGCTGATGCAGCCTTCATAGCATTAGCATAGCAAGCTTGGGAATCCTTTTATTGTGACTTGATTACTTTAACCTCGTTGCCCATTGGAAACTTCATGGCCAAGTGGTAGGTGAAAACCACATCCTTTAGTGCATTTAACGTCGAACGGTCAATGATAATGTTGTATTGTGAGGGTTTGTCGACGACTAGGAAGTCGACAATACGTGTTACCCAAGCAGCACCCTCATTGAAGGTGACCGGCAGGCCAACCTTCCCAACTGCTCAGACGCATTCATCAGTAAAGCCGTAAAGTGGTGTCTGAACTGGGATAAGAGTAGCATTACTGATCTTCAGCTTGTCGTACGCTTGCTTGAACAAGATATCAGCGGAACTACCGTTGTCAATCAACACTCGTCGTACTATGTTGTTGGCGATATGTAGCTCGCAAACAAAGGCGTCATTGCGCAGGTGGATTAATTTATCTGCCTCATCCTCTATGAATGTTATCGGCATATCTTGCTGGTGACAAATTTTATTGACGTGTTCAAACATGTTAATGAGCTCGCCTCTCTCGACTAGCCAAGCTTATCGGACGTAAGCCAGTCGCCCACTCTATGTTTCCTTGGTAACTGGCCCTCCAAAAATAGTGTGAACAATATTCAGGGGTTCTAGGGCGTTCCCATCATTGTTGCATGTGCAGCTCTGTACGTCTCAGCTCGGTTGGTAGTTTCGTCCAACGGTGGAGCCTGGGGTTAGGACTCGCTCTACGAACTCCCGCAAGTGCCTGTCTCGGACCAACCTTTCGATCTGGTCATTGAGCTGGATGTAGTTGCGGGTGTTATGTCCCACGTTTTTATAAAAGTTGCAATACTTGTTTTGGTCCCGCTTTGCCTTATTGTCCTTGAGCTTAGGCGGGTCGACTAGCAAATTCCTCCCGCTCACCTGGGCAAGTACTTCATCAATACTCGCGACCAGGGGCATATAGCTTTGAAATTTCCCGATTGGCACTTTCGACTTCTCGGTCTTCTTGTTCTTCTTTTGCTTCTTGTTCTGCTCGGTGCTTGGTTGCTCGGGTGTCGCCTTCTGTTTCTTCTCCTTCTTAGTGTCGCTGCTGTTGCCCTGTTCTCGGTAGCTCTTCATATACTTAGCCGCATCAGTATACCTTTGCGTGTAGCTAAGCATATGAGAAAATGTGCTCCCCTGCTTGAAGGCCAATGACCTGGTCAGCTTTTCGCCTCGGAGACCCCCTACGAAGGCATGCTTCAGGGTCTTGTCCTCGACATGCTTAACCTCGAGCGTTGCTCGGGTAAACCAATTAATATAACCTCTGAAATTGCCATCTCCCTGCTTAACAACATATAGATAAGTTATTTCCTTTCTCCTCGTCTTTATTGTGGAGAAGGCTGCTGAGAAGGCGTCGAAGAGCTGTCAAAAAGAAGTGATTGAAGCTGGTTCAAGGTGCCGAAACTATTGCCGAGCTGTTCCGGTCAGGGTCAATGAAAAGGCCTTGCACATGGTTGCGTCGTTGGTGTTTTGTAGGAGTATGTATCCTCGGTACAATTCGATATGCTTGTAACCGTCAGCGGTCCCGTCGTAGGCTTTGATTTACAGGACTTTGAATTTTGGCGGCATAAAGGCTCGTACAATGACATCGGTAGACGACAAATCTAGCGCACCAACGTCATCCAAACCGAAGCGATTGTTGTGGATTTCTCAATTTGGCGTTGTAGCTCCCGAAGCTAGCAGCTATTGGTATCTTCGTGGAGTTCCACCCTATAGGGCGCTCCGCCCTCAACCTTGTCACCTGCCCTGGGGTGACGACCATGTTGAGCTTCCCCTTAACGTCCAAGCCAATAAAAAATCGAAGCATGGGAGCCCTACGGTGATGGAGCCCGCGCCTCCTGTGGGCCAAGGTTACCTTCTTAGACAAGCCTGTTGTTCGCTGAGACGCCATGCGTGGATCTTTTGGAGCGTTCGAAGTCAACTTCACTAAGGTCAGTGGCACCTTGTCCTGCTCGACCCCCAGCCTAGTCAACTAGGGCTAGGGGAAGGAGGCCAAGAGCCACTTGGCGCTGTGCTTGTTATGCGAGCTGCTAGGTAAGTATCCAAACAACATTTGTTAGTTCTCATATAGGGTCTTGGGCAACCGAATCGTGCACCTGTTCGCCCCTCACCGCACTTCCCTAACCCTCTGAATGGGATCTAGTGGTTTGGGGGTGGCCTCTGGTTTTGGCCGAATTTTGGTTTTGGGCTTCTCCTGACCCCTCTTGTCAGGCACCCTCTTCCCAGGTGTTGCCTCAAGTTACCATATCGAGTCATCGGCTTGTTGTGGCTAGTGATTTTAAGTGAAGGCGTAGGCGTTCTCCTTCTCGTGCCAAAATGTTCATGCTTGTTGTAGTGTGGTGGCGGATTAACACCACATGCGACTGCACATGGTAGACGGCTCTTTCCTGCTCGTCTTTGCCTGTTTGGGTGGACCTGCAACAAGAGGAGAGACGCTTCAGAGGCAAGAAAGAAATGGGTTAGTCAGTAGTCAAGGGCTCTTCGATGCTCAAGGCAAACGTAGCTTGGTAGAGAATGAGAGCTAGTTAAGTGGGAAAGAGCATGCCTCGAACGCAATAAATGCACCCTATTTATAGGTTGCCACTTGAACTAGGTGTTAGGTGGGTTTTGCCTATGACCCATGTGTCACATTAAGGCGTGTTAAAAGGCAAAAGACAAGTGTCATGCCCTCCGCTGGTAGATTGTTTCCCATTCGACGACGAGTTGTCCGTCATCTGTTGGCCAGTGATGGCAAGTAACAGCTTACTTGTGAGTAGAAGGAATCCAACCCGAGCTGGTGTTTGATCCGAGGAGGAGACCATTTGTGGTGCGGCCCGGAAGGCCCTGAAAAGTACCTCAGACAGGTGATCCAGGCTTATTGGGATCGAATATTCACTCCCAGTGGTTCTTGCTGAATTGATTTGCCGACCACCTGAAGTAAGGTTCCTTGACGATGACGCCGAGCTCACCCCCAACAAGCATTCTTAAAATAGGTAAAAATAAATAATATGAAATAGATTTTAGACGAAACAAAAATTTTACAAAATTTTAATTGACACACTAATAATTAATTTAATCATAATTATACCTGTTAGAAAAATAACGGATGTCACACAAACTTTATAGCTCCATCTTTGTCTCTATGTAAAATTTGGGCACTAACAGTTGCATGGTATAACAACTAGTCGAAGTCATATGATAATCATCAGTATCGAACTATCTCAACAACCTTTTAAGGCAATTTCATTGAAGGTATAACTCGATGGTCAACCATTAATTTTAAATTTATTGTCCACCTATTCAATATTAATAACTAGTAGAAATAGCTCATGTTGAGGAACTTCATACACAAAAGAGATGCTTGTAGTCTAGGTTATCAATTCCAAAGAGTAAGCTACTATAGTGCAGTATCAATTCCAAAGAGTAAGCTACCACAGTGCAAGTTACTGTTAGATTTTATAAAGATGGTATTATATTGAACTTCCCCTTCATAGAATTTTATTAGAAAAAACATGCACAATCACCGAGTTCTTCATTCGGGCATATGACGATAAACATGAAATATGTCTCTTTTATTAATTCCAAAATACTAGCAAAATGGATTTTCAACTAAATGTCAATTACTTTAGGGCTATTTAGTATTGTTTTTAAAATAGGTGAAAATGTTCTTGCTTTGAAAAATGAGAATTTTTTGAGAATTGTACTGAGAGTGTTTTTAAAATTTTTGTCTCATAAAATGTACAAAAATATTTCTAAAAATTTTGAGAACAAAAACAAACGGGGCCTTTGATTTCCTTCAAAAAAATTTGATTTTATTTCAGATTTATTAATAAAATAATACTAAACTGGCATAAATACATTTAAACCAATGAAAAATTAAAGTATTGAATGAGTATATATTTAGTTTGAATTCACTTTCAATTTATTTTACCTAAAAGAAAAGTATATGCAAATTCCAATATAACCATTACGTACGAACTTGTAACCATATAATTCGAGAAGTAAAAATTTGAGACCATCCAAGCTTTACACAAAACAAAGATTATCAAAGTGCTTTAACATTGCCTCCATCTTGTACACGGTCTCCTTTTGGCCTAAAAAAAAGGCGTTACGCTACATTGATGTTGAATTCATTCATAATCAGGCACATCAACAAAGCAAAAACAAGTTTGTGCATCTCACAGGTTCCATTCATGCCAACTAGTTTATAAAAACAGAAAAGACCAGTCAAAATATGAAATCCTTCCTCCAAGAATATATAATTCAAGTTTCAAAAGTGTTGCTCTTGTCATGCCTACACTATCTGCCTAAGAGTAAGAGGGTTGTGCTAAACCAGAATACCTTACTCTTGCAAAAGACAGGCTACTTTGAAAGATCGGTACTTTCCAAATTCCTAATTTACCTTTATAAACAAGACATGTTGAGACCTTATGGGGGAAAAAAAATTAAAAACCTAACATCTACATTGTTAATCAATACCAAAAATTCATCGTTAGAGAAAAGCTCAACTAAATCATATTCATTTTTCATGTCGTATTATATGTCCAACAAAACTGCACGACCTCCACCAACCCACAAGTCCCACCCAATCCTAGATTGAATTACAGTTCGCTCAATTTCCTTGTCATCTTTAATGTTCCAGTTCTCCTCATTGTCTGGTTTCTTTGACATAGTTCGAATTAGAAACACAAAAAGCCGGGCGATCTAGGATTTAGAGGATTGAAAGGTTTGTAAAAAAAGAACTTAGAGAACTCTGAGAAACAACCAAGCAATAGAAAAACTGGTGATTTGCACAGTGAAATTTCTAGAAAGTTGTACCAAAATGCTCGAAATCAAAAAAGTAACAATTATAAAATTAGAATCACAAAAATGAAAGAAGAAATGGAAGGCGATCTTGCCTGATATGGAATCAATAGACACAAAACTTCACTCTTCTTCAAAGGCTTGAAAATGCTAAAAGTAAAGGGGGATAAGAGAGGGGTTGCGTTTTAATCTCCGGTTTTGCAAACTAACGGTTGTGATTTAAGCTATAGGAAATGATCCGACGGTTAGGATTAGACTTCTATTCAATCTCTCACTCAAACCGAGGCATTGTCTTTCCAAACTTGAGTGATGTCATCGCACTAGTGATATTTTGAATTTGATCATATAATTTGCATCACGTGTCCAATCTTTGACGCTTGAACCTTCTCAAGGAATGATCGTGAAGGTCTTGCAAAGGACTTTCATGTCAAGGAAGCAAAATCCGACAGCATGCAAAGGTCATTATGGACTTTTTGCTTGTTGGCTTCTACCACACTCTTGTAGTCGATCTAATCAATTAAGGAGTGAGGGGCTAATTCTTGAAGTCTGATTTAGAGAAACCCAAATCAAACCAAGTCTATAGCCTAGTAAAGTACGTGGGCCAAATTGTCTGACGCGCTAAGCAAGCGTAAAAGTGTTAGTAACAATTCAAGTACTCATCGCGCTGTCATTGCATGGTTTAGCTCAGGCCATAACAGTTCAACTTTGTATTGTACTCATCGCGCTGTCATTGCATGGTTTAGCTCAGGCCATAACAGTTCAACTTTGTATTGTACTCATCGCGCTGTCATTGCATGGTTTAGCTCAGGCCATAACAGTTCAACTTTGTATTGTACTCATCGCGCTGTCATTGCATGGTTTAGCTCAGGCCATAACAGTTCAACTTTGTATTGTACTCATCGCGCTGTCATTGCATGGTTTAGCTCAGGCCATAACAGTT
>CAMOHE010049568.1:0-25159 GCA_946598075.1 Artocarpus hirsutus | reverse complement strand
CTTTTTGCTTGTTGGCTTCTACCACACTCTTGTAGTCGATCTAATCAATTAAGGAGTGAGGGGCTAATTCTTGAAGTCTGATTTAGAGAAACCCAAATCAAACCAAGTCTATAGCCTAGTAAAGTACGTGGGCCAAATTGTCTGACGCGCTAAGCAAGCGTAAAAGTGTTAGTAACAATTCAAGTACTCATCGCGCTGTCATTGCATGGTTTAGCTCAGGCCATAACAGTTCAACTTTGTATTGTACTCATCGCGCTGTCATTGCATGGTTTAGCTCAGGCCATAACAGTTCAACTTTGTAATCATTGTAACCAAAGTGCCCATTTCATTCCCAAGTGGTTAAGTTGAAGCTGGAAATCACCAAATAGGAATTACAATCCACTAATTTGAGCAGTTACTCTAGTTAAAATGATCCTAAATGTGAGGTCAATAACCTTACGACATGTTTTCTTATCTCCTTTTCAACTGCTCCAACCCATTCATTTTTACACAAAAATTGTTGTTCTAAAAGGAGCTTTTATAAATAGGCTTGGAACTCTCTATTTTTTAAGGCTTTTACTTTTCTGGATTCTCTTCCTCCATATAGACACGGAATCATAAATACCTAAAATACCATTCATTTTTACTTATCTCTAAAATCCCTACAATTTGTACTAGATTAATTAATAGTGAAGGAACTCCTCTCAACAGTAGATGTAGCTCTAAATTGAGTGAACCACTATAAATTGCAATATGATGTTCTTAGATTGCATTATTGGCATATTAGTTTATGTTCATTTTAATTATCATTATTCTTACTAAAGTTTTTCACGATTAGGGTCAAGATTTGCAATTGAGGTAGAGCATGGGAATCGTAATTAGGACTAAGATTCACAGTTGAGGTCAAAATTCAAGGTTACGTCGGAATCGTGATTCACGATCATGTTCAGAGTTGGAATTTTGGGTTAAGATTTGCGGTTGTGGTTGTGATTTAAAGGCTGGGTCGAGGTCAAGATTCATGATTCAATGTCGGGATTAGGATTCAAGGTCGGGGTTGGGATTCTAGGTTGAAGTTGGGATTTGTCATTGGGATTGAGATTTGAAATTGGGGTCACGATTTAGGGTTAAGTTTAAGGTCGTAATTCTACGTTGGGGTCGTGATATAGGTTCGAGTCAGGATTCATGGCTGGAATCGGGATAGGATTCATAATTGGTGCTAAGTTAGGTTGAGGTCTTGGTTAGGACTTGCAGTCAACTTAAGGGTTATCATTCACAAATAAGATCAAAATTCTAGGTCGAAGTCAAGGTTGTGATTCACGTTTGAGATCGAAGTAGTGAATCCAACTTTGAATCCAATCTTGTATCCTAATCTTGATCTTAAACTAGATTGCAAATCCTAACCCTAACTTGAACTCTAAATCCCGACGTTGATCTCAACCTCGACTAAAGTTGTGAATCTTGAATCCCATTCCCAAATCCTAATCCTCACCTTAATCTCAACCATGAATCTTGACCTGATCATGAATCCTAACCCAAACCCTATCAGCATATTCTGATCTTAATCACAAATCACGATCCTAATCTCACCATGAATCTCAAACTTATTAATTAGAAGTTATCAAAAGGTGATTTACTACACAATTGTAAGTCCAAGGTATAACTATTTAAAATTAAAAATTCAAATGAAAAACTACATATGTACAATAAAGAGCAACAATACAAAAAAAACTCTAAATAAAATGATGGAAACGTTACCACAAAAGTGCTTTTGTCGTGTCTTAACATTGCATGCTTTGGTCTTACTTTTATTTAGGTAGAATATTCTCATTGGAGGAACACATAAACATAGGAGTAACCGATTTCATTCTTAAAGAGCATCTTTAATACAATGTTATACTGATGTATCAATAATAAATGTTATACTGATGTATCAATAATAAATTTGATATTTAGGTGTAAAATTTTTTTTAATATAATATTATTTATAATTTTAAATTTATTATATGTTGATAATTATAACATTTTTATTTTTTAATTATTTAGTATAATATTGTTGGACACTTGCTAAGCCTGAGGTGTTAATTCCCTTTGGGTTTGAGCCACGTTGGCCATTGACTCTGCGGTGCGGACAAAAACAAAGCTCGTGCACACTTCTCCAAGCCTAATAATCTCTTAGAGGGAGACGTCACCCATTCTCTCCGTACTCCCTGCCGCACCGTATACAAGCACCCCCGCTCCATCCGCGCCCACCGGTCACCCATCAAAAATAACAGTCCTCTCTCATTCCAGTTTCTTTCCTCTCTCTCTCCTGTGATCATCACCCAGGCCTCGCGGATCGGATCTGTGCCTCGTTTGTTCGCGCGCCAAAAAAACTCTCAACCTCCGATCGCTACGCGGTCGAGGACTCGGTCTGCTCGGTAATTAGGATAAAAGGGGGCCATGCTTTTCTAGGGCTTTCTTCCCACGCTTTTTCTCTCTCTTGTATGCTTTGGTGTATGTGTTCGCGTCTCTCTCTTGAAACGAACATGAAGTATGTGCTTCGTGTTTGGCTCATCGGAATTCCGTAATCTGATTCGACTCTGCGCTTTCTCGGAGACTTTCTCACCCTCCGATCCAGGGAAATGGCGGCCTCGCCCGTTAAGTTCCTTTTCGGGTTCTTGCTCATTTCCATTGTGTTGTGGCTGCTCTTCATGTAAGTCATCTTGCTTATACGTACATATACATACATGTCCATACGCATGTTGATGGAGATGCATATACATACATTTGTAATCGTATATTTATACCATAATTGGATGGGAAAGTTGATTGTTCGCTCATTTTGGGCTAAGATTTTCAATGTACAATTCAATTCCACGGAATTTCTCTTGTTTAATTTTTTTAGGGATCAGAATTTTCTTCAGGGAAGGGGATCTCTTTTGTAGTATACGCTATATATTCTTAATCGTGTTTGTAGAATCAAAACGAACAGTCATGGTTTTTTTTTTTTTTTTTGACAATTTTGTAAGTGGGCGGTTCGAATTTCTCTTAACGTGATGGAGTTTCATTAATTTTTAGAAACTAGGCCGTTATCTTGATTCTTGATAGTTTTGTAATTGTCACTAGGTAATTGATATGCTCCATTCAGTAAACTCTCCAGTCCAATAGGGAATCAGTTTGACCCATGTGGGTAAGTAATATGAATTTGGTTGATTGCTCACGCCTGCTCATTTTGTGTGCTGTAAATAGCTTGCTGAGCTCAATGTAGTTGAGTTTACTTATATTATAAGTAACCATATATATATATATATAAATATTTATATATATTTCTCTTTTTAACTGTGGTATGGTTTTATGTATGGGAAAAGTAAATAGCTGAGTTTACTTTCAATGGCTTATTGAACAAAAAAAAGAGACTTGATTCAATTTGTTGGGCTAAAGGAATCTTACTTTTACTTATAACTGAAAAAAAGGACTTGATTTAAGTTGTTGGACTCAATTGAGAGGCAAATATTCGAAGTTGGACGGTGCTGTTTTAAGCTACTGTTGGCCTGCTTCTTTTATAACTGATTCAGTTCTTGGGGTCTTCTACACGCTCTGTTGTATATAACTTTGTATCTTTAGTTGTTTTCTATCATCTTGCCTGATAAAAGGCTTTAAAACTTGGTTACATGTGGGGGTTTCAAAAGTTAGCTTTCTCTGATCTTGTTAGGGGTTGACTTCTACTTTGTAGTGATCTGAGCCTTATTTTTTGAGGAAATCCCTTCCTCTGTCTCGTTGGTATTTTATTTTTTTTCCATTAATCTTTGTTTCTGTTCCAAAAAATAGGTACAATATGCAGTGGCAGCCTCTGAAATAAATATTGTAGCAAAGTGATTACGAGTCAGTGACTTGAAATTTAATTACTTTTCTTGCTTTAAAGCTTTCCAAAACCATGCACGTATAGCATATGCGAACCATCATTGTAACCTTGCTTAGGCATGATGAGCTGTTTGGTTTTTCATGCCTTGGGATGTAAAATTTATAAGCATGTGTTTTCTCACAAGTTGCGTTGTTAAAAAGAAGAAGCACAGCCAAAAGTAATTTTCTCTAATGTCTTTTTAAAGATGGTTTCCATTATGAGGGAACTAGAACAGGAAATATCCTCAAAAGGTAGATTCTAAAAGGACTATCACTGTATCCCAGTGAACCATTCTAATATCTGTATCACTGAGGTCATTTACCCATGCTTGTTCGTTATCTTATTTTTTTACTAATCAATGCTTTGGGTTCGGGGTAATTTTTACTCTTTCATCACTTTTCTCTCGTGGTTGGGATTTGAAGAGTGCAGTTTTAACGTTCTTATCTACCATTTTGCAGATTCACTTCAAGGTTGCTCGCTTGGATTTTGAGCCGCATAGTGGGAGCATCTGTCAGATTTCGGGTTGGAGGATGGAAATGTCTGAAGGATGTTGTGGTGACATTCAAAAAGGTTTTTGTCATACTTTAACGTCTGGATTCTTATTATAGAATGGATATGGCTAAGCAATAAGGGTTTATATTTTTCCTTGTTTTATGTTTAAATCTCAATGATTGGTTAGATTCAATGACAATAGTAAACGAGCATTTTGTTATTTCTTAAAAACTCTAACGAGTAGATCTCTAAAAGACAGTTATGCATGATATGATAAGTATACCAAAAGTTGTGCCACATGGAAGGCAGAATGCACCATGTTTGAAGGATTAACTTTCCTTTAGACTCTAGTCAAATGCCCTCAGAAATTTTATTGCTCGTAATAGTGGTTAGTTAGCAATATACCAGTACACCTCTGATCAAATGTCAAGTGGCTCTACTGGAGAGTACACTTTTGGTTTGGGTTTTAAATTTTCCTTCCCTTTGGATTCTCTATAAAAATATTTACAGCGCATTGGCTAGGAGATTTAGTATTTAGATAACCATGGAAGTTTGATCAATGTCTTTATGGCAATGGATTAGACTGCATTCCTTTTATTTAGTTTCTTAGACTAAATTTCGTTGTTCCATATGATTGGGTTCAGTTTTGATTCATGTTATTGCGACTGTATTGATCGACAGGGTGCTGTTGAATCTGTGTCTGTTGGTGAAATTAAACTCAGCTTACGCCAGTCGTTGGTCAAACTTGGGGTTGGTTTTATTTCCAGAGACCCAAAGCTGCAAGTGTTAATATGTGACTTAGAAATTGTAACGAGGCCTTCAACTAAAAGTACATCTAAGGCTAAAATTAAAAAGCCACGCGCTTCTGGCAGGGGAAAATGGATGGTTGTAGCCAATGCTGCTAGATACTTGTCGGTTTCTGTGACAGATTTGGTTGTAAAGGTATACGGTGACTGAAATAAGCAATACCATCTTATTTGGGAGAGCTATTGAAGACGTTGTCTCAAGTCTCAAGTGAAATCTTTTAATGCATGTGTTTTGGTATACTTGTCTTACAGTCGATTTTGTTATTCTTCTTTCAATTGTTTTCACACAGAAAAATGCTTTCAGGGATTTCGGAGTATCTTCTTAGCAATGGAATCTCTGAAAGCCAGTAATCATGGCTTTCAGTCAAAGCTTGTTTTTATGTGTGCTAGCAAGAGTAAAAACATGGGATACTTGCTCTTTCTTGATGAAGATTTATAGATATTCTAAACTCTACCTTGTCAGGATCTCAGTTTCTTTCTTTGCTGATTCACCTTTCATAAAAATTTCCTTTTGTTAAAAACTCCATGCCTTTTAAAGATCTCCTATTTTTCGCCTTTTTTTTTTTTTGTATTTGTTTTGTTTTCGTGTTTTTTTTTCAGCCTTTTTGTGGGCTCCGACTTTCAAAGCTTTTAAGGATTTCTTTTTGAAGAATATTAAGGGCTATGTTTTGCGGCCTGCTTTTAGCCTCTCTCTCTCTCTCCGTTTTTTTTTCTTTTCTGTTTTTTGTTTTTCTTCTCAAATGCATTCTGAGTTTTCCTTATCCTCTTTTCTTTGTATTTGATTCTATTGTCAGTAAAAAGGAAGTTTTCTTGTTTATAAATATTGGCTGTTGCATCCTTCATTGGAAAGAATTTTTTTGTCATAAAACATGTCTTTTGAAATTGCAGACGCCCAAAACTACTGTTCAAGTTAGGGAACTGAAAGTGGACATATCTAAAAATTCAGGATCTCATCAAAATCTGTTCGTTAAACTGCATATATTGCCTATTGTCATTCACATGGGTGAACAGCGTGTTACTATTGATCAATCATCCAATTTCAGTTCTGGAGGATGCCTTTCTGCTGGTCAGACATCCTCTGCCACAATGGAGAGATCATCTGCTTCTTTTTTCTGTGAAGAGTTTTCCCTCTCTTGTGAATTTGGTCATGATAGGTACCTTTGAAGTTCCCCAATGATAGCTTTTATATAGATGCAAACCTAGTGTTTGTTTTACACCCAAAAAAAAAAAAAAAAGTTCCACTATTTGAGAGCAATATGAATTCTTATTGCTATGTGGCTTTATGCAGCCTTTACGGGAATCCCGTTCTAATTGTTGAATCTCCCATTAGAAAATCACCTTTTTCCCCCCTTTTTGCCTGGCCCTAAAAAATTGGCTAATATATTTTTTATTCCCTTCATTTGGACGTAGGGAAGTTGGTGTAGTTATCAAGAATGTGGATGTTACCAGTGGAGAGGTCACTGTAAACCTAAATGAGGAGATGCTTTCGAAAAAGAAGAGTTCCTTACAATCCTCTTCTCAATCTGATAAAGTTGCAGAAATGACTGTTGTGTCATTGGACTCTAGAAAGGAAAGCAAAAAACAAAGTGCTGTTGTTGCGCTTCCAATGTATGCCTCTATTCTTCCCGAAAAGGTTTGCAAAGATTTTGCTTCTCTTTCCTATTTTTCTTTTCTTGATTTGAAAACTTTTTTCTTCGAAAGGCTCCAACAGACTTAAATTTCAAAACGTACAGAAGACTTGAACTAGATTGAAATAAATTATAATGGAACACTGTGTTTTGTTAGCAATAGCACATTGCTATCATCTTATTAGTACAATACTACATGCTAATAGTTTAGAATTTTTCTACTATTAGAATGTAAGAAGCATATTTGTCTGGTTCCTGTTTATTACAATGACACTTTTTTCTGCTTTTGTAATTTTGAGTGAAATAGTCCATCTTTAGCTGTCTTTAACTGGAATTAAAGAAGTATGACTAATTGTGAACTAAGAGATGCTTCCCAGCCAAAAAAAAGAGAGGGGGAGAGAGGGAGAGAGAGGGAGGGAGATAGATATTCAGTGCTGATACTCAAAATCTTATGTTTCTGATAGTTTTGCTTCAATTTACCAAAGCTGGACATGAAATTTGTTCATCGCGAATATGATTTGGTTGTTGAGAATAACATCATGGGAATTCAGTTGAAGAGCAGCAAATCGCAAGCCAATGAAGATGTTGGGGAGAGTACACGCCTTGACGTTCAATTGGAATTCAGTGAGATTCATGTATGGCTGTATCTGTTGGTCTCATTTAAGCTCTAAAATACCGTAACGTTGCAATGAACACATTCAATTTGGCTCCTTGTTGACATGGTTTTTCCATGAAATTTCAGCTTCTTAGAGAAGCTGGCACTTCTGTCCTGAAGATACTAAAAGTAGATGTTGTTTCATTGGTCTACATTCCGATGCAGGTGAGCTTGATATGCTATTAAGTATACTCTCTGCTTTTTAATGCACGTTTAGATGTTTGATAGTTTGTGTAATATCAATGGTATCAGAAGCATTAAGCACGTGACTGAAAATAATTTTGTTTTTTTTCCCCTCCTAAAATACACAAATAGGTTAGCATTGCTTACTTCCAAAGGAAGTTTGTAATCTTACATAGGTGCAAAAAATCAGTGCGAAAACTCCTTGATTAATCACACCTAGGAATCAAAGTTTATGTTCTCTTGAGACAGTATTTAGGCTCTTTTCATGTCAATGTTGAAAGGTTGGAACAACTAAGAAATAAGATGATGTGTGTATGAGATTAGGGTCGTATGTGGTAAGGAACCTGAGAAGCCTCATGATAGAATAGATTTCCATCAGTAACATCCACTGACTTTGTAAGAATCTCCAAATAATTCTGGTTTTTCATATCAATGATATATTTGTTCATGGTGTTTCTTTTGGTAGATGTTGAATCTATTATTTGGTTGTTATTCACCAACTCATGTGGATGCCTTTGCTTGTCAGCCATCCTCACCAATAAGAACTGAAGTTGATGTAAAGCTGGGAGGTACTCAGTGTAACATCAAAATAAGTAGATTAAAGCCATGGTTGTGGTTCCATTTCTCTAAAAAGAAGAGGATGGTTCTCCGGGAGGAAATTTCTGCCACTGAAAAGGCACCAGTTAGTGACGTGAAAGCTATCATGTGGACATGTACTCTTTCAGCCCCTGAGATGATGATCATACTTTATAGTCTCAGTGGTTTGCCATTATATCATGTAAGTACTGCAAGCCAAATCGTTGTTTTATGCATGTGCATGTGAGTATACACACACGTATGTGTGTGTGTGTGTGTAAAAGATAAAAGGATAAAAAGAGGACAGCGAGAGGAATCAGTAGGCAATGTGTCCATTTGTTTCATGGGTTTGAGACATGATGATTTGAACTCTTTTGGTTTGAAATAGGAAGTTTGAAAAGTGTGGTTCAAAAATGGGTGGTTCAAAATCTTCAAAAAAAGGGGGAGGTGATTCTGAATTTAGTGGAAATTTTGAGTTCAAATCATGGTTTGACATGGGTTTGAGTTTTTGGTTGCCAAACGCTGATTCAAGGTAAATCTTGGGTTCAAATCATGTAAACTCTCCAACCAAATGGCCTCAATATGTCCCGCAAAAGGAATGAGACATTATAAAGACCCCTCCAAGTGCCAATTCAAACAGAGTAAGAAAAGATAATCCCTTGAATTCTGCAGCTTCTAATTGGACATGGTTTGTGACTTCGATCATTTATTAGTTGAATCCTTGAATGTATTTTCCAGAATATTGTTTCTTATCATTTACTCATGTTTAGCTATTTTCTACCTGTTAAATTTGCTATATGTAGTTAGGAGGCCTTTGTCTTTATTATTTTCTCTCCTTAAGTGCCCTCTTTTGTATATTCTCTATTTCCAGTCCTTCAACCTTGAATTTATTTTTATAATATTGATTGACTTGCCTTTCCCTTTTTATAGTTGTTTTGATTTTACATGTTCACCTTTGATTTTCCAATAGGGCTGCTCTCAATCGTCACATGTGTTTGCAAACAACATTTCTAATACTGGAACTTCTGTACACGTGGAACTTGGTGAGATAAATTTGCACATGGCAGATGAATACCCAGAATGCTTGAAAGAAAACCTTTTTGGAGTGGAATCAAATTTTGGTTCCTTAGTGCACATAGCAAAGGTTAGTTTGGATTGGGGAAAGAAGGATATTGAATCATCTGAAGAAGATGCTACTAGGTGTAAAGTGGCTTTATCCGTTGACGTAACTGGTATGGGTATTTATTTCACTGTGAAGCGTGTTGAGTCGCTTATATCAACAGCTATGTCTTTTCAAGCTCTTCTGAAAACGTTGTCTGCTTCTGGAAAGAAAACATCCCAAGGGCGTGGAGGGCGTTCATCTAGATCCTCTGGGAAAGGGACTCGACTTTTGAACTTTAATCTTGAAAGATGTTCAGTAAATTTCTGTGGTGAGTCAGGTCTTGATAATACAGTTGTTGCTGACCCCAAGCATGTCAATTACGGATCACAGGGTGGTCGAGTTACAGTAAGTGTATCAGCGGATGGCACACCTCGATGCGCAGATATAATGTCCACAATTTCTGGTGAATTTAAGAAGCTGAAGTACTCAATTTCTCTTGACATAGTTCATTTTAGTTTGTGCGTGAACAAGGAGAAACAGTCAACACAGGTGGATCTTGAAAGAGCCAGATCAATATATCGAGAATATTTTGACGAACAAAAATTGGAAACCAAAGTGATGTTGTTTGACATGCAAAATGCTAAATTTGTGCGATGTTCTGGTGGTCTTAAGGAGATTTCTGTCTGCTCTCTTTTTAGCGCAACTGATATCACTGTTAGGTGGGAGCCTGATGTACATCTAACGCTATTTGAACTGGGTTTACAGTTGAAGTTACTGGTGCACAATCAGAAGCTTCAGAGACATGGTAATGATTGTATGGAAGATGTTTCAAGTATGCGAGATGCTGAAGATAAGAAACAAGCCATCACTGAGTCGGGAACTTTTGATAAGCACAAGAAAAAGGAATCCATTTTTGCTGTTGATGTGGAAATGCTGAGCATATCTGCTGAGGTCGGAGATGGGGTTGATGCATTGGTTCAGGTTCAGTCAATTTTCTCTGAAAATGCCCGTATAGGAGTACTTCTTGAAGGTCTCATGCTTAGTTTTAATGGTTCCAGAGTATTCAAAATTAGTCGCATGCAAATTTCACGTATTCCTAGCATCTCAACAGGTTCTTCTGATGTGAAAGTTCCTGTAACTACCACGTGGGACTGGGTAATTCAAGGCCTTGATGTTCATATTTGCATGCCGTACAGATTGCAATTGCGTGCCATTGATGATGCTGTTGAGGATATGTTGCGAGGTCTTAAACTAATTACTGCTGCAAAATCTAATCTTATATTTCCAATGAAGAAAGATAACTCAAAAGCTAAGAAGCCTAGTTCAGTGAAAGTTGGCTGTGTAAAGTTTTGCATGCGCAAGTTAACTGCTGATATTGAGGAGGAACCCATGCAGGGTTGGCTTGATGAACACTATCAGTTGATGAAGAATGAGGCTTGTGAGTTAGCTGTGAGATTAAAATTTCTTGAAGAATTTACTTCCAAGCTCAATCAATGTCCTAAAACTGCTGAAGCAAATGATTCTAGTCAAGAAAAAAAGATTTGCTTCAATGGAACTGAGATTGATGTACATGATCCTTCAGCTGTTATCAAATTGCAGGAAGAGATTTATAAACGATCATTCCGATCATATTACAAGGCATGTCAAAATCTGTTACCTGCAGAAGGTTCAGGTGCTTGCCTGAGAGGGTTCCAGGCTGGTTTTAAGCCAAGTGCTGCTAGAACTTCTCTTCTTTCCATCACTGCCACGGATTTAGATTTGAGCTTGACAAGGATTGATGGGGGGGATGATGGCATGATAGAGGTTTTAAAGAGGCTAGATCCTGTATGTCGTGACAATAATATACCTTTTTCTCGACTTTATGGGAGGAACATTGACTTGCATACAAGCTCTCTTGTTGTTCAGCTACGTGACTATACTTTTCCTCTTTTTTCTGCTACTTCTGGGAAATGTGAAGGTCAAGTCGTGCTAGCACAACAGGTAGGATTCATCTCTTTTTTGTGCTTGACTCCTTGTATGGCCAAGCAGGGTTGTAAAAAAAACATAAAACACATTTAGAGAATTGGAACCTTTGAAAACAAAACAATGGATCTGCCGACTACCTTATAGTTTAAGATTTTATAGAACCCTAAATCAAACTGCTTAACAAGATAATTGCACAAAGTAAAGGGTTGTATTCTATTAGACACACGCTAAATAAAAATAAGAACCATATACAAAACAAGTCCGAATAGGATGCAGACTGCTTAAAAGCTTTTACGTCAGTCTTTATACTCTGTTTTTAAGGAGATAAATGACGTAACATAAAATTGATAAATCTGATTAAGGGTTTAAATTAACATGATCTGACCTTTGTGCACATGTCTTTATATGCATAAATCCTAAATTTAGTATACATCACAGCTTTTTGTATGTGTGTGTGTTTGTATTTGTTAGCATGCTGTCTGTTACATAATGTGAATACTAGTAATTATTAGACCGGAATTATTTGAAGTTGAAACAAGTGGAGATTTCTTTATGAAGTTCCCATGTTGCTTTTGATAAATGCAGTTTCTAAAAATACCACAGCGCATTTCTTGTGTTGAACTAATCTAAAAATGTTTATTGTTGAGAAATGAATTCTGCTGACTAAGCACCTAATAATGCATGCTAGCGTGCTTAATGATTTTTTTTTTGTTGATATATTATTAAGATTATTATTATTACAACTTCTACTATTATTGTTATCTTTATTTTTTGTAATAACATACCCTTAGTTTTAGGGTTTCTAACTGGTTGTTTTATCACCAACGATTTCAGTGGAGAAACTATTAGAAGACTAAGATGAGCTTCAAGTATTTGTTTTACGATAATGTCTAGTGGTCATTGACTGGCAACCCTTTGTTTGATAATGTTGTCAGATATTTGATAAAGGTTTGGCTAAAGAAACCAATTTTAAGTCTTCATAGGAGAAGCAAGGATAACCTTGTCTCACATCGTTAGATTTAGTTTGCTATAATAATTTCATAGCTGGCTGCATAAAACTTCTTTAACTGTTGTGTTTGTTTGTGACTGTTGTTCTTTGATTTAGGCAACCTGTTTTCAGCCACAAATTTACCAAGATGTCTACATTGGGAGATGGCGAAAGGTGCGCATGCTTCGTTCTGCTAGTGGTACAACTCCACCAATGAAGACATATTCAGATTTGCCTATTCATTTTCATAAAGGAGAAGTGTCCTTCGGAGTGGGATACGAACCAGCTTTCACTGATATTAGCTATGCTTTTACAGTGGCTCTTCGTAGAGCTAATTTAAGTGTTAGAGATCATTCACTGGCTAATTCTTCCATCCCACAAACCCAACCACGAAAAAAGGAACGAAGTTTACCTTGGTGGGATGATGTAAGAAACTACATCCATGGAAATATCGCCTTATTTTTCTCTGAAACCAGATGGAGTATTCTTGCAACTGTTGATCCTTATGAGAAGCTTGACAAACTCCAAATAATCTCTGGTTATATGGAGATCCAGCAGTCAGATGGTCATTTTTTTGTATCTGCAAAGGATTTTAAGATTTTATTGAGCAGTTTAGAGAGTTTGGCAAGCAGTCGGGGTGTAAAGCTTCGTAGAGGTGTATGTGGTGCATTCATTGAAGCCCCAGCCTTCACCCTGGACGTTACAATGCATTGGGAATGTGAATCTGGCACGCCCCTGAATCATTATCTACATGCACTTCCAGTTGAAGGGAAACCTCGTAAAAAGATTTTTGATCCCTTCCGATCTACTTCGCTGTCCCTCCACTGGAACTTTTCTCTTAGACCTTCTCCTTCATGTGAAAAGCAATACCCTTTTTCTACTATGAGAGATGCTACTGATGTAGATGGAACTGTCTATGACCCTCCTGTTAAACTTGAAAGCAATTCAGTTGTTTTACCAACATTGAATGTTGGTGCTCAGGATTTAGCATGGATAATTAAGTTCTGGAACATGAATTATCTTCCTCCTCACAAACTGTGGTCCTTCTCTCGTTGGCCTCGTTTTGGAATACCAAGAGCTCCAAGATCAGGTAATTTGTCATTAGACAAAGTAATGACAGAGTTTATGCTCCGTATTGATGCTACTCCTACTTGTATGAAGCACATGCCTTTAGACGATGATGATCCAGCCAAAGGATTGACGTTCAATATGACAAAGCTGAAATATGAACTCTGCTATAGTCGAGGCAAGCAAAAGTATACTTTTGAATGCAAGCGTGACCCCCTTGATCTTGTTTACCAGGGTCTTGATCTTCACATGCCTAAAGCAGTTTTAAATAGAGATGAAAGTACTAGTATTGCAAACGTGGTCCAAATGATGAGGAAAAATTCACAATCTGCATCGAATGAGAGAATTGCTGGTGAAAAAGTCAACCACATGAACAGTTGCACAGAGAAGCATCGCGATGATGGATATTTGTTATCATCTGATTATTTCACAATTAGAAGACAGGCTCCTAAGGCTGACCCTGCTAGGTTGTTAGCCTGGCAAGAAGCTGGAAGAAAAAATCTTGAGATGACATATGTCAGGTCTGAGTTTGAAAATGGGAGTGAGAGTGATGTACCTACAAGATCTGATCCAAGTGATGATGATGGATACAATGTGGTAATAGCTGACAATTGCCAACGTATTTTTGTTTATGGTCTCAAGCTTTTGTGGACTATTGAGAACAGGGATGCTGTCTGGTCCTGGGTTGGTGGCATATCAAAAGCATTTGAACCTCTGAAGCCTTCTCCATCTCGACAGTATGCCCAAAGAAAATTGCTTGAGGAGAACCAACTACATGAAGAAGCTGATTTGCAACAAGGTGGTACTGCAAAGCTACCTACCACAAGCCATAGTGCAAGTGCTTCTACCCAACATACCAAGGCCTCTGCACCAGTTTCATCTCCATCTCATTCAGTTAAAGTGGAAAACTCATTTGCTGCAGTTAAAATGGATAACTCGTCTTCTGTCTGTGTTGGTATTTTTCAATCCCTTTGAAGTTCTATTTTGACAATGTTAATTTAGGAATTGCTGGTTTTTCTGACATTAGAGAATAGACCTTTCTGGTATCTACATTTATTTTTCCAGTTCTGTGATGTGAATGATCAGTGTTAGACATTTCGGGTGGTATTTGTCTGATCTGCCTGTAAATTGAGCCTTCTGCAGGATGATTTTTTCTGTTCTGCTAAGAGGGTTATTTTGCTTTGTTTTTTGTTTTTTAATTTTTTATTACTATCACATGATTGCAGTGAAAGATGTAAAGTTAAATGACTCTGAGGAAGAGGGGACTCGTCATTTCATGGTGAATGTTATTGAGCCACAATTTAATCTTCACTTGGAAGAAGCCAATGTAAGTTTTAGCTTTTAGAAGTTGGCATTAAGTCCTCTTTTACGCTTGTAATTTCTTGCGATGGAGGAATGTTCATTTGCTATTGTTTTCTTGTGTTTCTTGTTTTAACGCTAGTCAACCCTGTAATAGATATAATATCTTGCCTAAACCTGGGTGCATCGTTGATTTTTCAATATTCAGTGTAAATGACAAGCTTTTGTGTGGTATTCCAAGCTAATATGAAATGCAAGTGTGTGTGCTATCATTTATTGGCTAGTAATTGCAAACACTAATGCTTTAGGTTTGCTGCACATGCAAAACAGGGTAGATTTCTGCTTGCTGCTGTCAGGGGCCGTGTTTTAGCCAGATCATTTCATTCAATCCTTCATGTTGGTTTTGAGATGATTGAGCAAGCACTTGGCGGTGGAGATGTCCATATTCCTGAGTGTGAACCTGAAATGACATGGAAACGCATGGAGTTTTCTGTGATGTTGGAGCGCGTTCAGGCTCATGTAGCCCCTACAGATGTTGATCCAGGGGCTGGACTGCAGTGGCTTCCTAAAATTCTTAGAAATTCTCCCAAAGTAAAACGTACTGGTGCTCTTCTTGAGAGAGCCTTTATGCCCTGTGATATGTACTTTCGGTACACAAGGCACAAAGGTGGGACTCCAGAACTAAAGGTAACAAGATATTTTCCTTAGTGTGTTTTTGGATAAAATCAACTTTCACTATGATATATTCAACACTCTCATCTAACGAGTTTACTTTCCTTTTTAATCTTTCCGCTGCAGGTGAAGCCCTTGAAAGAGCTCATTTTTAATTCTCATAATATTACGGCAACAATGACTTCGCGTCAATTTCAAGTTATGCTGGATGTCTTGACAAATCTTCTTTTTGCTCGTCTTCCCAAGTAAGGATTTAAATCGCTTTTGTTCTCCTTTGATTTATATTATGCTGGATCTGTTCCAGACTTTGTTACCTATTGGTTCAGGTTTGCATTAAAATCATATATTTCTTTTTTTTTCCTTTTATGAGGCGGAGAAATGGCTGTCAAGTAATATTAAATCATCAATCTTTTTCTCTAGTTTTGCACTTTTCTCATTAATTTTAGATAGAGCATCCTATTCGTATTAAAAATCAAATGATCAATTTTACATTGGGAAACTTGAACCCTGTTTCAAATTATCATTTAACTTATTCTATTGTCACCTGTGAGCAAAATCGCAGTGTTTTATGTTGGCTGTTGGAAAAGGGGTATAGCTATTTTGGTGTCAATTAGAGAATATATTAATGAGGATCATGTTTGTCAAACTTAACAATTAAAAGATATGCTTGTTGCATTTTTCTAACAAGTTGAGCGTTAGGTTGCTTAACATGTATAAACAAGATTGAGCTTGAATGCTTAACCAGTCCATTCCAAATTTGTTGTGCATCCGATGTGCTGACTTTCTGTTGCTAAATAGTCATATTAAATCTTGAACTCTGCCTTTAAAAAATTAATGCGACTTGTGATGTGACTGTTTTTAACTCTTCAAATTATTATGTAATTTAGGCCTCGTAAAAGTAGTCTCTTATTCCCCACCGAAGATGATGAGGATGTTGAGGAAGAGGCAGATGAGGTTGTTCCTGACGGTGTTGAAGAGGTTGAGCTTGCAAAAATTAGCCTCGAGCAGAAGGAGCGGGAGCACAAACTGATTTTAAATGACATTAGAAAATTGTCTTTTCGGTGTGACGTTTCTGGAGACTTCAATCCTGAAAAGGAGGGAGACCTCTGGATGATTGCTGGTGCAAGACCTATGTTGGTGAGAAATGTATCCTTTAGTATATGCATTTAAGAGGGTTCATTACATTGCGTGGTTATGATTACTCATAGTAATAGCTTTTTCCTTAACAGAAGGGAACACATTCGTGTAACACAAGGTTACGCAAATGAAAAAAATGGTAAATCAGAAGTAGTTGCATACCAATGTCTCATTATTTTTTTCATTCCCTCATTTTGAACTTCTCATTAACACAGGATTTCTTTATCGTCTTTTTCTGTTTATACTTGGGGCTAATTACTTCAACGTTAATATTGAAGTATGTGATTTCAAGTGAGCAATCTCTCTCCCTTCAGTGCTCATGTTTACACATACTTGTCCTATCTTTCTCCGTCTCTTTTGTTCATGTGCTTGTATGGCTTGATAGGTATGTGATGTTTTTCCAAAATTGGCTGTAAACATAACTTGTTTTCACAATTCCAGGTTCAAGGACTTAAAAGAGAGCTTATTAGTGCACAAAAATCGAGGAAGGCTGCATCTGCATCATTAAGGATGGCTCTACAGAAAGCTGCCCGCCTACGACTGATGGAAAAGGAGAAGAACAAAAGCCCATCATATGCTATGCGTATTTCTTTGCGAATTAACAAAGTGGTTTGGGGCATGCTTGTTGATGGTAAACCTTTTGCTGAAGCTGAGATAAATGACATGGTGAGCATCTGTAGGTCTCGTAACAATTTTTCTTTTACTATGGAAAGATCAGCATGTTGTTTCTGCTCCAACTTGCAATACATGCACAAAGTAACATTGCGTTTCTGAATGGTGGCTCATTCTAAGCCAGGCTTTATTGGTTAGATCCCTTCATCGTAAAAAAGTACTCTATCCCAATTATGTTATCATCTGGAAAGAGTTACCAGTTAGAATTGCGTGTATTGTCTATCGAAATAAACCCATGTGTTTTGTTTTGAGCATTTTTTTAGTGAAATTCCTCTATTGCAATTTGCAATATAGCCCATCAGAGAAAGTACCCAGCTTCGGGTCATACTGGTTCCATGAGGCTACCCTCAAGTAGCGCTTGATCTTGAGGTGTGCCTCAGGGTATGCATCCTGTATAACGTTGATGATGTTGGGCATACTTGATTATTATTTTTGTTTCCTTGTTAAAATTATGAAGGGGATGAAATATCTTCCTATATGGATAAGCTTGTAAATATGTACTTTTAAATGGCTTAAACTCAGATTTTGGGTTCTTTAATTTATTGGTTCGTTTTTTGGATGCCAACTTAGAAAATCACTAAACTATACTGTCTACCTTGCTAATGGTTAGAAGATTTTGCTCTTTCCCACATATGGTGTCAAATTGTCAATCCTTTCTCCCCCCACCCCAAATAAAATAATATCCGTAAACGTAATGCTACATCACATGGTTGATGTGAAATCCTGCTTTTTGTCTACTATAGTCATCTTCAACAACAGTTTAGGTCTTTTGTGTTTCAATTTAATTTTGGTAGCATTTAACATGTATATGGTTTTTCTTTTTCTTTTTTTACTAAATACCGCGTGATATACTGTTGATATGGTTCTACATGTCCCATCATACAGATTTTTGACTTTGATCGAGATTACAAGGATATTGGAGTTTCTCAGTTTACAACAAAGTATTTTGTTGTCAGAAACTGGCTGCCGAACGCCAAGTCAGATATGCTTTTATCAGCATGGAATCCTCCGCCAGATTGGGGCAAGTATGCACCTTTTCCTCCCTGCTGTATCTATGGTCCCAACAAGTTAGTTATTCTAAGTGGTCAACCCTAACAAATATGGCCATCCAATATTTATAATACTCGTATTTAAATTTTTTCACAAACCATCACATTTTGTATTGTGTGATAGATATTTGTCTGTTGCCATTCCTGTTAATACACTTGCACTCTCACGGCTTAGTATCTGGGTGAATATTCTCTACTCCTTGTCTTTTCATCCTGACTCCTGCTTCAAAAGAATTTACATAAACGACTTGTGTGGATCTTCTTTTTAAAAAAACTCCTCTTGAAAAAATAGTTTTATTTCCCAACACCCCCACCCCCCCTCTTTTTGTGTTATTCTTGTATAGATCTAATCAACATTTTTTTAGATGAGATTTAATCAACTTCTGCAAACTGGTATTAATATGTATTTTGACCCACAAAATTGACACATGATCCTATATAATTCTAAAGGCATTCCATTTAGGCTGAAGGTGCAGACGAACTGGTTCAGTCCTTGGACTCGAAAGAAGTAGAAGCATATCCTGCCTTCCAAATCTCATCTGTGTGCTTCTATTTTCTCTGACGTTCTTTCTTAACAGAAGAATTCTTGTGCCTTCTTGAAAAACAAAAATTACAATCATAAAATTTGGGCTGTATGTTTTGGCTGCAGGAAAGTTATGCTTCGCGTGGATGCAAAGCAGGGCTCCCCAAAGGATGGAAATTCTCCTCTTGAACTTTTTAAGGTAACATGTTTATAAAATCATATATACATAAGTAATATGTGTGTTTTTGGTAAAATGAATTTTCTCAGGGAAAAAGAGAAAATGAAACGTTAGTGCTAGAAATAGGCTTTCTAGTTTTGACAGCATATGATGCAAGCAAGACCCATTAATTTGTACAAGGAGTTGATTCAGTCTGTGAGGAGTGGCTTTATGGCATGCCGTTGGCCCATTACCCAGCGTATGTCTGTTGGCTTGACATGATATCAAGATGCGTAGATTAAATACATATGTGACTCTGCCATAATAGTTGGACAACAATTTTGATATTAAACATACTGACCGGGGAAACAAAATAACTTGTTCACAAATTGGCTGTGTGAACATATAGGATGGGACATATGTAAAGGACACTGTCATCCGGAGATTTGGACCTTTTGAATATTGAGTTGTCTTCATGACGAGTTGTTTTCCCTGTAGGTTGAAATTTACCCCCTCAAGATCCATTTAACAGAGACAATGTACCGTTTGATGTGGGAGTATCTCTTCCCGGAAGATGAACAAGATTCCCAAAGGCGGCAGGTCAGTTGGATATTTTAGTTGCACAAATTGTTTTGCAACTGAAGCTTAAAGGACTAGTGCTTTTTCAAGAAAACTAAGTGTCTTGCTCATTCACGTTGTGAAAATGCAGGAAGTTTGGAAGGTTTCCACAACTCTAAAACGTGTGAAGAAAGGCTCTTCAACTCATGAAGCCACTACATCAAGCAGTCATACAACAAAAGAGAACGAGTTCTCATCAAAATCAAGTGTCGTTGCATCTTCCACTAATCAACCCTGTCTTCTTTCTGAGCCTACTCAAGTGAGTTATTCAAAGTTTCTTGGTCTTGGGTGTTTCGTTATATGTATATTTTCTTTTAAATGTTATTCAAATTTCAGGCCTCTTCTTTTCTGGGTGTTGAGGTTCAACCAGAGAGTAGAAACAGCAGATGTGTGTGTGTGGGTGGTTGGGTGGGTGGGCGTGTGTGGGTGTGTTTGTGTGGGTGTGGGAGTATGTGTACACTTCTTTCATGTGGTTATTGAGGTTCAACCAGAGAGTAAGAACAGCGGATGCTGTTGTCATACCTTGTCTGGAATCTATTAGCAGAGTCCATCTGTTTTATATAGTTGGATAGAGCCATTTTACTCCTTAATATTCTTTGATGTCCCCTTAATTAGATTTGTCTTCTACTGATTTGTTTTGAAACTTGTATGCAGGCATCAAAATGGCAAAACCCAATGGCTAATATTGTTGGTGGTTCAGTCTCAGGGTTGCGAAGAACATCTTCTTTTGATAGATCATGGGAAGAGACTGTAGCAGAATCTGTTGCTAATGAGCTTGTCTTACAGAGCATTTCCTCAAAAAGTGGTCCGCTTGGTTCTACCGAGCAACAAGATGAATCCTTGAAGAATAAATTCAAAGATCCCAGAACTCTGAAGTCTGGTAGGTCCTCTCGTGAAGAAAAAAAGGTAGGAAAGTCGCATGAAGAGAAAAGATCCAGGCCACGGAAAACGATGGAGTTTCATAATATTAAGATAAGCCAGGTTGGTTTCATTTCTTTATCCTAGTCTTTCTATCTGTGTATTACTTGGGAGCGTAAAAAATCTCTACTATTTTTCCTTGCACAGGTTGAGCTATTGGTTACTTACGAAGGATCAAGATTTGTTGTGAATGATCTCAAGTTGCTAATGGATACATTTCACCGTGTTGAATTTACTGGGACTTGGCGTCGTTTATTCTCTCCTGTTAAGAAGCATATCATATGGGGTGTTTTGAAGTCCGTAACAGGAATGCAGGTATGGATATGAATTTTCTGTTATTTTTTTGTCATAGTTATGAATTGTGAAAGTTAGGATCTGTTTTGTCCCAAGATTGCCTTTTAATTTAATTTCTTTGAGGTGCCGATTCATTATCAACCCTTAACATTTTCAATTATCAAAACATTCAAAGGATTAACCTTCTATTATTGAAACAAGATGAGGGAAAACATGTTGTCATCTCAAATCTCGAACGTGTTACTTATCCAAATTTTAAGGAGCATACTTGCAAATTAAGTTATGGTTCTTCTATCTTTAACTTATGCAGGGCAAGAAGTTTAAAGACAAAGCGCATAGTCAAAGGGAACCAAGTGGGGCTGGTATACCTGATAGTGATCTTAATTTTAGTGATAACGAAGGTCAGGCAGGAAAATCTGATCAGTATCCAATGACTTGGCTTAAGCGTCCAAGTAATGGAGCAGGTGATGGATTTGTCACTTCCATTAGAGTCCTTTTCAATACTCGACGTCACAAGGCAAAGGCGTTAGTCCTAAGAACTATGAGGGGGGAAGCAGAAAATGATTTCCAAGGTGATTGGAGCGAAAGTGATGTAGAATTCTCTCCATTGGCTAGACAGCTCACAATAACAAAGGCCAAGAGGCTTATCAGGCGCCACACAAAAAAGTTCCACTCAGGAGGGCAAAAAGGTTTGTGATACCTAAACATACAATAATATCTTCAAGTTAACAAGATTTCAGCATCAAACATTTGCACCTTATCCAATCCGAGTTTAATTTTTTAGTGATACCCTTGGCTTGTTTCAGGTTCAACCTCGCAACAGAAAGAATCGCTGCCCTCATCACCCGGGAAGACCACTCCATTTGAAAGTGATTCTTCTAGTGGATCTTCACCTTATGAGGATTTTCATGACTAGACATCTTGTGATTGGAAATGGATTCTAAGAAAATCCTTCAGAGGAACACTACCCAGCGCCCATGCACCCATGCACGGCTCCGCTTGAGTAACAGAGCCTGAAAATAAAATTTATCGACTCCGCAGCCTTTGAGGATGAAGGTTAAGAGTTTGCCTGATCATCTTCAAATAACACTTGGCTGGTAGCCCCCACGCATGGGATGGGATTCTTGCCTTTAACGACTATTTCTTTCGAAGTTCAAACATCTTGGTAGAGCATAGAGGTAATTGGTGTTTGACTTATGAGCACGGAGTTGATCCATTGCTGCTCTCTGAGAGTCTGAACTCAATTTTGATTGCGAAAAGGTAGCTAGTTCCAATACCTCGTATGTTAAACTTTGTATAGTTTTGTTTAGAGGAATATAAACAGATGGATAGAAAATTCGATGAACGACCGGAGTTTATATCTTTGTACATACATCTAAAATATAAACTGAAATAGAATAAATACGTCCCTGTAAAACTCTGTTGCAAGAGTAGAGGGTACTAGGTTTTTTTTGAGGAGGTCTTGTTTTGCAACAGCTGACGTCAGTGCTAGTAAACTAAACCTGTATTCAATCAAGACAAGTGAAATCTCTATATTGTATCCCTATAAAGATTGGCGTTTACAAGGCTTTGGTTATTTTGGGGGGTGGGCGTGTGTGTGTGTTTTTTTTTTTTTTTTTTTTTTTTTTTTTTTTTTTTTTTTTTTTTTTTTTTTTTTAAGGGGGTGTGTGTGTGTGGTGTCCCTAAAAACATTAGTAAAAAGAGGACGTGTTGCCAAACCTAAAATTTTCTTTCTGCTTTCTTTTTTTCAATTTTTAAGGGAAGCCCGAGTGATTTATATATATATATATATATATATATATATATATATATTCCTCAAAACGATCTAAGTTTAACCTATTATGACAAGTCGTTTAAACCAAATAAACAACTTAAACTTAAACATTGCTTAATAAACCACGTCCTTTGTTAATCACAATACTAAGGATAATAGGGTGGATATGGGGATACTATATGACGGAGGCTACAGGGATTAAAATAAACCCCCCTAAATCGGTGGTGGGGTGGGGCAGGCGTGGGAGAAGCTTTCCCGTTTTAGCTTCCACTTGACTGTATGTGTAGAAAACCGGAAGTGTTTGGCTGAAATAGAACCGTTTTTTTATTCACTTATTTTAAGAGTGGTACAACTCAAAATTTATAAGCCTATGATAACCAAAAAAACTAGGAGCAGAAAAACAGAAAAAACTAATATCCTAAAATCTAGGACTTATCTTTATTTAAAAAACTAAACCTATCAAACAATAACATGAGATTTGATCTCCTAAAATCTGCATATGGTTAATACACGATCTTCCACACTCCCCTCAAGCTGGACTATAGATATTGATCATCCCTAGCTTGGACATCATGTCTTCGAAGATTGATCAATGCAAGGCTTTGGTTAGAATATCTGCTGTTTGCATGCTTGTAGGTGTATAAGTCAACTTGATTTCTCCATTATTAACTTTTTCCTTGACGAAGTGACAGTCAATTTCAACATGTTTAGTTCGATCATGATGGACAGGATTTGTTGCACTCTTTTATGGCTGCCTGATTGTCATAAAAGAGTTCCATCTCCTTCTCAGTTGGAATTCTCAATTCTTCTAATAATCGTTTTAACCACAAACCTTCACATATACCGTGTGCCATGGCTCTTAGTTCAGCCTCTGCGCTGCTTCGTGCAACCACTGATTGTTTTTTACTCCGTCATGTGACAAGATTACCCCACACATAGGAGCAGTAGCCTGATGTTGATCTTCTGTCTAGGATGGAGCCTGCCTAGTCTGCATATGAGTACACTTCAATACTCCTTTTTGAATTTTTTCTAAAATACAGCCCTTGACCTGGAGTCTTCTTCAAATATCTAAGGATTCGGTACACGGCTTCCATGTGTTCTTCTGTAGGTTTATTCATGAACTGACTGACAACACTAACTGGGAATGCGAT
Organism: Artocarpus hirsutus; assembly: GCA_946598075.1. Taxonomy (NCBI): domain Eukaryota; kingdom Viridiplantae; phylum Streptophyta; class Magnoliopsida; order Rosales; family Moraceae; genus Artocarpus; species Artocarpus hirsutus. Next base: position 1,573 of record CAMOHE010049568.1, on the reverse strand, counting down.
GTCTAGACGAGTATGGGAAAGATAAATAAGTTTGCCAACCAATCTTTGATATCTCCTTTCATCGACTGGTGCACTGTCCTCCTTCAACCCGAGTTTAGTATTAGCATCCATAGGAGTGTCTACTGGTTTGCATCTGAGCATTCCTGTTTCTTCTAGTAAGTCAAGGATGTACTTACGTTGGGACACATAAATCCCTTTCTTTGATCGGGCTACTTCCATCCCGAGAAAATACTTTAGAACACCAAGATCTTTAATTTCAAATTCGTGAGCCAGTAGCCTTTTCAATCTATGCATCTCATCAAAGTCATCTCCCGTGAGAATAATATCATCCACATAAACGATCAGAATAGCAATCTTACCCTGAGAAGAATGCTTGAAGAATAGGGTATGATCTGCTTGTCCTTGGCAAAAACCATGTTTCCTGATTGCCTTTGTGAATCGGTCAAACCACGCTCGTGGGGATTGTTTGAGACCGTATATTGACTTTCGTAACTTGCACACTCTGTTGGCATTTTTAGGTCTCTTGAATCCAGGAGGAATCTCCATATACACTTTTTCTTCCAAGTCTCCATTGAGAAAGGCATTTTTTACATCAAGTTGGTGCAGTGGCCAATCAAGGTTTGCAGCAAGAGATAAGAGAACTCGAACTGTATTTAGCTTTGCCACCGGAGCAAAAGTTTCTTGGTAATCAATTCCATATGTCTGTGTAAATCCTTTGGCCACAAGCCGAGCTTTATATCACTCAATATTGCCATCTGACTTGTATTTTATGCTGAAGATCCATTTACACCCTACGACTGCCTTATCTTCAGGCGTCTCCACAATTTCCCATGTCTTATTCTTCTTGAGGGCATTCATTTCTTCATTTATAGCATGTCTCCATTCGGGTTTCATGAAGTTGTAGATAGGATGCTTTGTGCAAGACCAAACCCCTTTCCTAACTGCAATTGGAATCTCAAGATCATAATTAGTATCCTCATTGCCAGTGGTAGAGACTGTATTACCTGGTGTAACCTCAGCGATTACTGGGTTCTGGTTAGACTCTTGACAATGCTGGAGAGAAGTTGTGGGCTCGGCAACTTGGTGCTTTCGCTTCCTTGAGTAAACAATTAGTTTAGGTGGATGTGGAGGAGGAACCGTGGGCTCAAGTGTTTGACTTGACGATGAAAGCATGGGTTCAGAAGGTGGAACTGGGTTTGGAACCGTGGGTGCAAAAGGTATTTGGATTGAGGACACTGGATTTGAAGGTAATGGCGGTGATACCTGATGTAGTTCCTCTAATGCTGATGGGGACAAAGCTGGAATTGGTGACACTGTTTCCCAAAATTGATCTTGAGCTTGAGCAAGGCCGCCATTCTCCCCCTCAAGATGAGTTTTGGGAAAGAATGGTTGATGCTCAAAGAATGTAACATCCATGGACACATAGAATTTCCTGGTAAGAGGGGAATAACATTTGTACCCTTTTTGTGTTGCGGAATATCCCAAGAATAAACATTTTAAGGCTTTAGGGTCCAATTTACTTCGGTGTTGTGAGTGAATATGAACAAAGGCTGAACACCCGAATATTCTAGGT
>CAMOHE010049567.1:0-42404 GCA_946598075.1 Artocarpus hirsutus | reverse complement strand
ATCACAAAATTATGATTAAACATATAACATTAATAACATGAACATTTTGAGCACATCAATTCTATGTGACCGTCACCTATCATAACACTTAAATAAAAGGGTTAGCACCATATATCATAACACATATCATAAAATGATTACTTAATGTCGTTACACATTTGTCATAAACTGTTACATGAAAATCGACGGGTGTTACATGTTATATAAACAAAATAGTCAAAATGGTGGTAACTAACTAGCCCAATTTATTTGACATTTTGAGTAAAATTAGGTAAGAAAAGAGGGGGATAATGGCTATAAATACAAGCCATTTTATTCGTTCCAATCATCCCATCCTTGAGAGAAACAATAAGTTTTACATAGAAAGCTTGAGAGATAATTGAGAGCAATTTTCTTGGGTGTAATTGAGTTATGAGTTTGTGAATTTATGAGGTTTTGATAAACACTTGTTTATTTCTCCTTTAATAAAAAATCTGTAGCAGCTTATGGACATAGCCTAAATTGGGTAAATCATGCTAAATATTATGTGTTTTCTTTCACTTTATTTTGCTTCATTAATCTAGTTGCTTGAGGAATTTGTTTCTTAATTCCCAACTGAAGGTGTCGGAGTTCTTTTTCAGTTGGAGGATATGAGCCACCTTTGGGTTGTTTTGTTTTCCTCTAATGAGAATTGGCATTAGTTATAAGGAATTTCTAGGAGCGACATATAAAGATTTTTTTAAAGTAACAAAAATACATTTTTAAAAAGTAAAAAATCCAGGGGGCATGTGGTCGCAAGCCCCTCCTCCATTGGAGTCGCTGTTGGGCCAATTTTTGTCATGTTAACTACCAAGGAATTGGACCAATGCCCATAAACCAACAGCGCAAGAATCGTACCTGGAGGGGTCTTGGTAAACAATGCGAGACTACAATATTTATTTGCCTATGATTGTGCTTTTCTTGCCGTTGTTAAGCATTCCTTCCCACTGAAAAGATGTATTTTCTATGGCTCTTCCATTATCATAATGATTGAAGACTTGTCAAATTTATTGGATCATGAAAAGTATATATACACACATTGCATGCTCCAAATAAATTTGAAAGTGCTTAAAACATTTGTTGTTAACACTCTATTTTGTCCCCCCCTTTTTTTTTTTCTTTTTTTCTTTTTTTGGCATTGTTATCATGGAGCTCAGAACTATGTCTCATTCTTCCCTTAGAGTACCAGCTATTATCTCTTGACGTTGTTCACAATCTCTCACTCATATCAAAAGGTTAATACTGAATAAAAAAGCCCACAACCAACAATATCAAATGCTCCAACTCTCCTTTAAAATGCTTCACCAACAAATTGATCCACCCAATAGGGCTCCATGGGGAGACCAGGTTCCAAAAATCTTTATCTATTTAATTTATTTATCTATTTATTATTGTTGTTGTTGTTATTATTTTGCAAACATATGTTAGTTATAGGACGCATTCACTTTTTAGTAAGCCCCATAATCTATGAAAAATGAATTACATTAAAAGGAAAAAATTAAGACCTCGAATGGAAAATGGTAAAAATTTAGACAAATAACATTTTCGTAATATTTTAATAAAAACAAAAACTTTAGAGTAATGATGTTACATGTCTTGGTATTCAATTATATAGTAATATTCTGAAAAATTTTGTTATGTTTCAGCTTAATTCACCACTGAAATTATGTTGTATGTCCAAAAAGCCCTGTAAATGTGTGATCTCTAAAAAAAAAAATCTATTTTATTTATGGATCCCCTTTAATCACCACATTAGAATGGTGTACATAAAAATTCAACGTGTCTTTACATAAGAATAAAATAAAAGATCCAAATCAAATGTTTCCAGTCTACCTCCAGGCCATTTTGGTACTGTAACATCTTATGTTTGAATGGTAAAACCATTTGTATGTTTGTAAAATGCATGATTTGATTTAGTATAACACTTAATAAGCGTGATCCAAAACTAGTAATTTTGAGTCTTACACTAGAAAATTAAATTTATACGAAGGCACCCATGACATTACCCCATACGTTGAACAAAAAATGTCACTAGTAGCAAGCTGCACTACAAGAAAAATTACATTTAACAACATATTATTTACTACATATAGTTTTTGAATGTCGTTGAAAAGTACATACAACGACATCTCTAACAAAGATGTCATTAACAACATTTGAAACAATAATTAACAACATCTATATAGATGTCGTATTAAAGGTTTTTTTTAACGACAATAGTTTAGTGTCGTTAAATTATTTAACAACAAGTAAGAGATGTCGTCAAAGCCTTGGAGATCCTACGACACCCTTTATAGATGACATTAGTCAAGATGTCGTCCATAAGGGATGTCGTAGAATCTCCAAGGCTTTGATGACATCTCCTACTTGTCGTTAAATAATTTAATGACACTAAATTATTGTCGTTAAAAGCAGACCTTTAATACGACATCTTTGTAGCTGTCATTAATTATTGTTTCAAATGTTATTAATTACATATTTGTTTGAGATGTCGTTGTATGTACTTTTTAACGACATTCAAAAACTACATGTTTTAAATAATATGTCGTTAAATATAGTTTTTCTTGTAGTGCTGGTTTAGATGCCAGATAATTTGAGACTCTATCTAAATTCATATGTCTAATATGAGACTACTTAGAATTTAAGAATATAGTGTAATATTAGGAGGTTAATTATTGTCCATTTCTAGGATTGAGGGGCTTGGTTACAAAACGTCCATTAAGTGTACATACTATAATTACAATGTAATTTGATTACTTTTGTTAGGCGTGTGCCGAACTTGAATTTGCTGGTTCTAGGTACTTGACAAAGCTCAAACTAACTCAACTTGTTCCAACTCAGTGCTTGCCAAAATTGTGCATTTTGGATCTGTTTGCTATACAATCGTAAGGCCCTATTCCATGCATCAAGTAATTATATCAGCCATGTAAGTGAACTTTTAAAGAAAATTAGAGAAAGAGAATATGTTTCAATGCAAGAACTTCTCTTTACTTTATATAATAGAATACATGAGATTAACACTACATATTCTCTCTTTTTTTTGAGCAGTTGTTTTTTTGCAAGAGTAGTGGTTGAGTGTAGACAATTGTTTAAGTGGTCCAAGCTATTTAAAGCATTCCCAGGCTAAATCGCTATGATTATTGCACATGCTTATTCTAATGGCATTAATCAGATTTTCGATGCTGATATTGATGGGTATGCTTTTATATGTTTATATATATGTATGTATATATATGTATGTATGTATCTATGTGGGTGTGTGGGTGTGTGTGTAAACAAGCATGTATATATGTATATATAACACATCTTGACGGCTATATTGGAAACTGTTACGAAAATAATGCGATAGAAACAAAAAACAAAAACATGCAAAAAATTTACGTGGAAACCTAAAATGGGAACAAACCATGGGTAGAGGAAGGGAAAATCACTAAACTCGTAAAGATTATAAAGGAGGCATTATGGAGGCTCAAAATTCGCTAATGATCAAACCCTAGCATAATACATCGTATATATAAGTATAGACAAAATCCTATAGGCCCAAAACCATAGACTAAACGGCCCAAAAACAACAGTCTGTATCGCAGGGGCTCCGCCCCTATACCCTCGGCTAGATTAGTGGTGGGCTACGGGATTAGGCCAAATTGAATTTAGGACACCATACTCTAACAATCTCCACCTTGACACAAATTCCACGAGCAATAACCTCACGAACAAAGTGATAACAAACATTGATGTGCTTAGTTCTTTCATGAAACATCTGATCTTTAGTGAGAAAAATAGCACTCTGACTATCACAAAACACCATAGTACTCTACAAGTCTTCACTGAGCTCATCAAATAGCCCCTTCAACTAAATAGCTTCCTGACAAGCTTTAGTGATCGCCATATATTCTGCCTCAGTAGTAGACAAAGCCACTGTAGTCTACAAAGTAGCCTTCCAGCTAATAGCACAACCACCAATAGTAAACACATATCCTGTAAGTGATCTCCTCTTATCAAGATCTCTAGCAAAATCATAGTCAACATATCCAATAGCTCCATCTCTAATCCTCCCAAACTGCAAACAAGTATTAGTAGTGCCATGCAAGTACCTGAATACCCACAAAACTACTTTCCAATGTTCCTTACCAGGATTAGCCAAGTATCTACTAACTATTCTAACTGCATATGATAAGTCTAGAAGAGAACATACTATAGCATATGTGAGGGATCCCACTACACTAGAATATGGAACTCGAGACGCATACTGAATCTCATCATCCGATTGTGGAGACAAAGTGGAAGAAAATCTAAAATGCATAGCTAATGGAGTACTCATAGGTTTGGCACTATGCATATTGAATTTTTGCAAGACTTTCTCAATGTACCCTTTCTGACTCAAACACAACTTGCCTACATTCCTATCTCTTAGAATCTCCATGCCAAGAATATTCTTTGTAGCCCCTAAATCTTTCATCTCAAACTCCTTACTGAGTAGAGCCTTCACTTTTCTGATTTCTTCCTTATCCTTGGCAGCTATCAACATATCATTAACATATAAGAGCAAATAGACATAAGACCCATCATGGTTCTTCTTTATGTAGACACAACTGTCATAGTCACTTCTCTTAAACGCATGAAAGAAATAATAAGTCAAACCTCTTATACCATTGCCTGGGAGACTATTTAAGGCCATAGAGAGACTTTTTCAACAAGCACACATGGTCCTCCTTGCCTGAAACTACAAAGCCCTCTGGCTGCTGCATGTAGATATCCTCCTCAAGCTCCCCATGCAAGAATGCGGTCTTTAGATCTAACTATTCAAGCTCAAGATCCTACATGACGACAATATCAAGCAAAGCTCGAATCGAACTATGCTTCATAACTGGAGAGAACACACCCGTGAAGTCTATACCTGAAACCTGACTATAACCTTTTGCAAGAAGTCTGGCCTTATATCTGGCTTCTTCAACTCCTAGCGTACCATCTTTTCTCTTAAACAACCACTTGCATTGAACAGCTTTCTTATCTTTAGGCAACTTCACCAAATTCCAAGTGTCATTCTTATGAAGAGATTCCATTTACTTCTATATAGCAATCGTCCATCTCCTAGAGTCATCACAACTAACCGCCTCTAAATAAGTGGAAGGTTCTTCACTATAATCAATATCTTCTGCCTGATAAAGCATAAGCCACCAAGTTGGCCTCAGCAGACCTCTTTAGAGGCCTAACATCTCCTCTAGGTCTATCCTTGGCATTGGAATACTGCAGTGGTCTAGGTGGCAGTGATGGGGAAGCAACATCTGCATGACTCTTTGAATTTGACTGGGAAGTGCAATCAAATGATGTACCTGCATAATCTAAAACTCCACCTGTGTGCTAGATCTCTCCTGATTAACGTCACTAGATCCCATAGTAGACATCCCACGTAACATGGCAGTCTCATCAAACACAACATCTCTACTAATAATCACCTTCTTGGTTTCCAGGCACCACAACTTGTAGCCTTTAACTCCAGGCTTATAACCAAGAAACACACACTTCATAGATCTAGGCCCCAATTTACCATTATCAACATGAGCATAGGCAGGACAACCAAAAATTCTTAAATTAAAGTAATCTATAGGTTTGCCCGACCATATCTCCTGTGGAGTCTTCTTGTTAATAGTAATGGAAGGAGAGTGATTCACCAAGTAGCAAGTTGTAGAAGCAGCTTTAGCCTAAAACAATTAAGGTAGCCCAACATTGGAGCAAATGCAACATACCTTCTCCATCAATGTTCTATTCATCTGCTTTGCCACACCATTTTGCTATGGTGTACGTCAGACTGTTAAATCCCTCATAATTCCTTCTGATTTATAGAAAACATTAAATTATCTGAACAAAACTCTAAGCCATTATCAGTGTATAGACATTTAACTGACTTATTGGTCTGCTTTTCTACCATGGTCTTCCAATCTTTGAACTAGCAAAAACATTTTTCTTTTCCTTCAAAAAGAATGTCCATACCTTTCTAGAAAAATCATCTATAATTGTAAGCATGTAACTAGCTCCACTATGAGAAGAAATAGTAGACAGTCCCCAAAGGTCAGAATAAACACTCTAAAATATCTTTTGTGTTGTGAATGCTTTTGCCAAATCTGACTCTCCTTTGTTTCCCAAACATGCAGTGCTCACAAAACTCCATCTTTCCTATGCACTGTCCATTAAGCAATCCTTTTTTACTTAACTCTGCCATCCCAAGCTCATTCATATGCCCTAGTTGCATATGCCATAACTTAGTGACATCAGTATCAAACATAGTGGATGTAGTAACAACTGCATCTCCTATATTGTAGTCCCCTATAGAACATACAAACTATTAGAATTCTTTAACCCTTTCATCATAACAAGAGTACCTTTGCTGACCTTCAAAACTCCACCTTCACTAGAGTACCTATACCTTTTTGAATCTAGAGCACTCAAGGAAATTAAATTCCTCTTCAGATCAGGGACATGCCTTACATCACCCAGTGTCCGTACTGCTCCATCATACATTTTGATCTTGATAGTTCCAACACCAGTAATCTTGCATGGAGTGTTGTTACCCATTAAAACAAAGCCTTTAGAAACTGTTTCATATGTTGAAAACCAGTCCCAGTTGGGACATATATGAAACGTACATGCAGAGTCAAGAACCAAGTCCTCACAGGGTTTGGATTCACCATCCAGAAATCACTAGGAGCTCCCTTTCAGAAACTTCTTCCACAACACTGGCCTTAGCTGTTTTATCCGTTTGCTTTCCCTTTTGATCAGTTACTTTCTTATTCTTGTTTTGTAGTTTATAACAGTCGGACTTAATGTGCCCTTTTTTCTTATAGTAGTTGCAGATTTTGTCCTTATGCCTAGACTTTGATGTACCCCTCACATCAGCACCAAAACCAGAACTCCTCTCCTGAGTCCTACTACAAATAATAAGGCTTTCTCCCTGAGCAGCAAGTTCAGTCACAAGTTGCTTCATCTTTTCTTTAGATAGCAAAGCATCATAAACTTTGTCCAGAGTAAGTGTATCCCAACCATACAAAATTGTATCTCTAAACATTGGATATGATGAGGGCAGCGAACATAGCAGGATTAACCCTAAGTCTTCTTCCTCATACTTAATGTCCATGGCCTCTAAATCAGAGATAATCTCCCTAAAAAAGGTTAAGTGTTATTCAAGAGATACACCTTTAGTCATCTTGTATAGATGCAAATGCTGCTTCAAATGTAGCTTACTGGTGAGACTTTTCATTATACACAATTGCTCCAACTGTAACCATAATGTGACGGCGGTCTTCTCCTTCAAACATCCTGCAAAATTCTATTCGACAAATGAAGTTGAATATGGGTTAAAGCCTTTTGATCCTTACGTTGTTTTTCCTCAATTGTCCATGATGAGGGCATCTTCTCAAACCCTAATAGTGCCTTTTCCAAATCCATCTATGCCAACATAGCCCGCATCTTAGCCTACCAATGACTAAACTAGTGTCGCGATCCAAAAGCGGAATGTAATACTTCATTATTGCCATTGCAGAGATCAAAGCCACGCTCTAATACAACTTGTTATGAAAATAATGCGATAGAAACAAAAAACAAAAACACATAGAGAATTTACGTGGAAACTCAAAACGAAAAAAAACCACGGGTATAGGAGAGAAAAATTACTAAACTTGTGAAGATTACAATGGAGGCATTAGGGAGGCTCAAAATTTGTTAATGATCAAACCCTAATGCAATACATCATATATATATGTATAGACAAAATCTTATGGGCCCAAAAACATAAACTAAACGGCCCAAAAACAATGGTCTGTACCGCGAGGGCAGGGTGAGATTAGTGGTGGGCTACATGATTGGGCCAAACTGACTTCGAGTCATCATACTCTAACGAAAACCAATTTATAAAATTTGAAGGGCATATTCTGAATCAAACAAACAAACATATCAACTAAAAGAAGCACACTAATTATGGTTCTGAATATATGCCCAAATTTGTTATGTACCCAAACCATACCAGTCTTAGAGACTAATGGTTATAAGTTTTCTTTACTTGGCTAGAAGTAAAAAGCTACATCCATCTAGTATTGGCCTTGATGATTATTATTTATATGTTCATGACGTGCACATCTGCATACAATTTCTTAACAACTATATGAATCAAAGATGTAACGCTTCCCTTACGGATGTCACAGATATCGTTACATTCATTCCTTGATACCTTTATTTAAGATAAACTATTTGATTGAAACATAATTTAGAAGACATACCCAGGATCCATGCATACACATTTTTTTAATCATAAAAATTTAAAAAATTTTAGACTATAAATATCTTTTAAATAGTTTATCAATACCAAAATATATTAAATATATTTTTAAAACATCTATGAAAATTTACATACATAGTTCGGCAGGACAAACTTGAGATTTCTGCCACCCGAGTCTCTACAAAACAAGGTTTCAATATCAATAAAATCGGTAGGCCGATACAAGGTAATCAACAGGCTGATTATTTCATCGGCATTTCAACCAGTAATGGTCGGCATGCCGCATTGTAAAAAAAAAATTACTTAATACAAGTCTCAATATTTCAAATGTGAAAAACATATGATAAAACTATAAAGTTAAAGAGTCATAGTTCAAATCTTTGAAATTCATCAAATAAACATACTCAAAATTATAAAATATAACTTATATCTTTAAATTTCCTCTTTGGTGTTCCTTAGTTTACAATTCATCGTTCTTGGCTCATACGCCAGTTTTGGTCCTCCATCTATTCCATTAATTTCTTACCCTTGTCTACAACATGATATAAAACTGATTAAGCAAAAGCTTAGTAAGTACCTTTCATATCTCACAGTGTAAAAACATTTTATAAACATCATCCCCTTATGCATCATCATAATAGTAAACTAAGCACAATTTCATAAAGAACATATCTTTCATTACATTATTCATATTAAAACTTTGTTCATTTTATCTTAAGGGTCCAAGTGTTGCATCATAATCATCATTGTAAGCATGCCATCATGAGAGGAGAAGGATAGCAAATCCTAAACCAAACATGACATCATATCATAACATAACATAAACATGGATGTGCAACACTTATTTAGGCAATAAATATATATATATATATATACACTTATATGCTTTGAAAGGCATCATCATCGAAACATGCATAAACTTTATACATCAAACTTTCATAATAAAACATCATGTATAATCATCGCGGAAATCATTATAAAACCATCATAGATTTCAAACTATTCATAAACTCATAATGTTGCAGGTGAGAATGTACTTACCTATTTAGCTTACTTAACCTAAATTTGTAGGTGACGTCGCCCAGTTTCGATGTGCTCACTCCTTAGTGTGTTCATGTCATACATTTATTTTAAAAAACAATTAACATTTATTTTCATGAGACCATGAAATCATTCAACACCTCATAACATATTCTAATACCATAATACATCCCACATACATTCATCTCTTGAAAACATTAACTCATAATATGTTTCATTAACCCTTAAAACATTAGAACAAAACTATCAGCACAAATGCTTCCTGACCTCTATGAATTCATAGCTCAATAACGTAACATTCACACACAATTTGAGCACCACACTTGGCAAGGACTAATACATAAACATATTAACATGATTTTTCATTGGTCATAAAAATTCCATTTAACATTTAAATAAGTCGCCAGAACACACAATACCAAAACTGCCAGCAGTAGCAAAACAGCGAGCAATCATAACTTACATTCATAAAATAAATTATCTATATCCTAAAATAATTTCATAAAAAAACTACATATAATAGACACTTAGAATTACAACATAGCCAAAAATCACCTTTAACTAAATTCAATACAATCCAAAACGTGTGTTTGAATTCAAAGACAAAAACGACTTTAAACAAATTAGGCAGTGAGTTACATGTGATCATCATATTCAAACAATTAAAATAAATTTATTTAGACCCAAAAATTTATATGACAACCTAATAACACATAAACACAGTACCATAAAAAAGTTTCATTAGCAAATAAATTGATTTAGACATACAAAGAGGTCACGTAGACAATACTTTAATAACCTAGTGATTAAACAGCCGTAAAACCTAGCCTTAAAGAAAATTCAACAACACATAAAATATTCATCAAATCATCACCAAACTTTTCAGTTCATAACTTAACATATACATGAACATATCTGTAAAATTTAGTGGGAAATAACCTTCATTTGCATCATGAACAAAACCTATATTTTTGCGCAACACAACCAATCAGCAACAAATTTTCTGTGATGGCAAAGAGAAGAAAATTCATATCTTAATGTAGAAAAATCCAATGAACGTAAAATTTGGAGGAACATCACATAACACATACATGAATAACATATTAAAATTTTAGAACAAACGGAATTTGCAGGCAAGGATATGGGGGTCGGATTATAGAGTAACAAAAATTTCAAAATTGCTGAGAATAGTCTCTTACCTCAAAATAATTTCTTCTCAAGCTTTCTTTAAATCCACCGAAGATAAAGCCCAAATTTTCATTCAAATATTTGCAGGAGAATAAAGGATAGAAGAGGAAAAGAAAATGTGTAGAGAAGGAGAGAAAATGTCTGAGAAAAAAAGAGAGAGATATATCGTTTACGTGAAAAGATGAGAATGACTTAAAAGAAGAGATATTTCTTTCCATATTATCAGAAATTTTTTGACTAAAATTGGGCTAATTCACGTTGGAAGTGGAGAGGATTGGGGAAAGTCAACAATTTTATTCTTACTTACCATATTTTTAACTTTCAAAAATAGGAAACCATCTCAAAATAATTCAATCATTCCCATAGTTAAACATTTCATTACCAAAATTGAGGAATCATTCCAAAAATATGCCAATCAATCACGTGGATCTCTTCTGGCTTTTCCTCATAACTGAGGTCATCTCGTATCTTGATCACTTATGGCTTAATCACGTGCTTAGGACCTAGGACATATTTCTTGAGCAACATAACATGGAACACATTCTTGAGCAACATAACATGGAACACATGCTTGAAGCGAGCTCAATCTTAAATTCAACTTCTCTATCAGGAGGTAAACTTAACAGATCTTCTGAAAAGCACATTCTTAATCTTTGTCCTTTCTTCCTAACTTCTGTCTACAATGTTCGCCAGATAACCCATGCAGCCGCTTGTTAACAATTTTCTTGCTTTCATGGCTGACAAAAACATGCTTGGCTTCTTTCTGGACTCCCCCACATATAAGAACTTTTGTTCACCTTCTGGATGGAAGAACACCTTTCATTTTCGGCATTCAATGGAAGTATTGTACTTGTTCAAAAAATACATCCTGAGAATCATGTCATAATCATACATATTGATCATAATAAGGTCGACGAAGAGTTCCCTTTCAAAAATCCATAGAGGTACTATACACAAACAGTGCGTAAATATTATCACTTCCCTGGAGGGTAGTGTTGTAGTGAATCCCTGTCTCATAGGCTCTAAATGAATCCCTAACTTCTTAACAAAGGACGTCGATACAAAAGAATGTGTGGCGCTCGTATCAAACAGAACATGTGCATTAATAGAAAGACTTGAGATCTGACTTGTGAGTACATTAGAGGCTTCAACAGCCACCTGTTCTTTCGTCATGGCGTAGATGCAGGCATTCATAGGTTGGGCTTCAAGTCTTCCTTAGCTAATCAATGGCCTTTCTAAGGAGGCTTGTATCTAATGAAGTTGGGCTTGCAGAACTCTTTGTCGGGCTTAAGCATTAGTCTAGTTGGGGTAGTTCTTGGCAAAATGATCTTCTCACCCACAAATAAAACACTGATTAGTCCCCAGATGGCATTCTCCAGGATGTTTCCTTCCGCATTTGGTGCATTGCTGAAACTGCCTGTGGTTGTTGTTGGGCTAGTCGCCATTACCATTATGCCTCTTGTTGCCATGACTTTGTTGGTTTTGAGAATTGCCCTTCCTTTTATTGTTTCTCTAGTTCTGGTTATTGTTGTTGTTGTTGTTGTTGTTGTTGTTGTTTCTATGTTGAGGGCAGTTCTGGATGTTTGCATTACTGGCTAGCTGATCTGACTAAGGCTGATTTCTTGTTAGCTTTGACAAGTGGAACACAGCATGTTGGGCCCTCAAAACAACCTGCTCTTGGTTTCTGGGTGGACTTGCCCCATCAACAATTGCAGCAATCTCTGGCCTGAGAACTCTAATCAGTCTTCTGACCCTTTCACTCTCATCGTTAACCATCCCTGGGCAAAGGCGAGCTAGCTGATCAAATTTTGCCACCACATCAGTCACCAACATGTCTCCCTGACGTAGGTTCTCAAACTCATCATAATGCTTCCTGGTAATGTTTATGTGAAAGAACTTTGTGTTGAACTCATGAACAAAGTCAGCCCATGTCATCTCATCAACATTCCTGCTCTGTTCAATCTGTCCCACCAAATTCTGGCCTTCATGGTGAGGCAATACGAAGCACAAAGTACCTTCTCATTATCCAAGAAACCTATGAGTCTCAGAGTAGCCTCAATTGTCTTTAGCCATCTTTGAGCAATTAGGGGATTTTTGGAACCTTCAAAACCCACTGGCTTAACCCTCTTCCATCTAACTAAGAGTGGTTCCTGATAGGCCGGTCTTGGTTCAACAGCAGGAGCGGGGGCTTCATTTACTTGTGGCTGAGGAAGAGGGGGGGCAGCACGTCATTGCCTCATCGTTCGCTGCCATGACCATTAGCCTTCAATGTTGCGATTTCCCTTCGTTGTTCCTCAAGTTACCTTTGTAGCTTAGCGATCTTCGTCATCAGGCTTTTGCTGGTTGAGTGCGAGTTTGAATTCTTCTATGGCTATCCATAGTTAATTTCCTATAAGAGTTATGTATTTAGGAATAATCTTCTAATTTATGATACAGGTTTTTACTACTAGGGTATTAATCATTAAGTAACTAAATCTTATACTTATCATCATACCTGCATCTCAACATTTAACTTTAAAACATACTTACTTGGAGGACTTGGACTGACGTGTGGTGATTTGAATTGAAACAAAAATTCACTCTGATACCAAAGCCTGTAACGCCCCCTTATGAATGTCATAGATATCGTTACATTCATTCCTTAATACCTTTATTTAAGATAAACTATTTGATTGAAACATAATTTAGAAGACATACCCAGGATCCATGCATGCACATTTTTTTTAATCATAAAAATTTAATAAATTTTACACTATAAACATCCTTTAAATAGTTTATCAATACCAAAACATATTAAATAAATTTTTAAAACATCTACAAAAATTTACATACATAGTTCGGCAGGCCAAACTTGAGACTTCTGTAGGCCAGACTCGACCGGCAGTCTGAAGTTCAACCTTCGACAGGCCACCTGACGCTCTACAAAAGAGGATTCCAAAATCAATAAAATTGATAGGCCGATACAGGGTAATCGGCAGGCTAATTATTTCAATGGCAATCCAACCAGTAATGGTTGGTAGGCCGAATTGTAAAAAAAAAATTACTTAATACAAGTCTCAATATTTCAAATGCGGAAGACATATGATAAAACTATAAAGTTAAAGTGTCATAGTTCAAATCTTTGAAATTCATCAAATAAACGTACTCAAAATTATAAAATATAACTTATATCTTTAAATTTCCTCTTTGGCGTTCTTCCGTTTACAATTCATCATTCTTGGTTGACACGTCCATCTTTGTCCTCCATTTATTCAATTAATTTCTTACCCTTATATGCAACATGATATAAAACTGATTAAGCAAAAGCTTAATAAGTACATTTCATATCTCACAACGTAAAAACATTTTATAAACATCATCCCCTTATGCATCATCATAATAGTACACTAAGCACAATTTCATAAAGAACATATCTTTCATTACATTATTCATATTAAAACTTTGTTCATTTTATCTTAAGGGCCCAAGTGTTGCATCATAATAATCATTGTAGGTGCACCGTCATGAGAGGAAAAGGGTAGCTAATCCTAAACTAAACATGACATCATATCATAACATAACATAAATATGGGTATGCAACAGTTATTTAGGTGATACATATTTATATTTATATATATATACTTATATGCTTTGAAAGACATCATCATCGAAACATGTGTAAAGTTTATACATCAAACTTTCATAATAAAACATCATGTATAATCATCATGGAAATCATTATAAAACCATCATAGATTTTAATCTTTTCATAAACTCATCATGTTGTAGGTGAGAATATACTTATCTATTTAGCTTACTTAACCTAAATTTATAGGTGACGTCGCCGCGGTCTCCTTAACATAAACTCATCAAGCTTCCTCCTTAGTGTGTTCATGTCATACATTCATTTAAAAAAACAATTAACATTTATTTTCACGAGACCATGACATCATTCAACACTGCATAACATATTCTAATACCATAATACATACCACATACATTCATCTCTTGAAAACATTAACTCATAATATGTTTCATTAACCCTTAAAACATTAGAACAAAACTATCAGCATAAATGCTTCCTGACCTTTGTGAATTCATAGCTCAATAACATAACATTCACACACAATTTGAGCACCACACTTGGCAGGGGCAAAGTTAATACATAAAAATATAACCATGATTTTTCATTGGTCATAAAAATTCCATTTAGCAATTAAATAAGTTGCCAAAGCACACAATACCAAAACTGCCAGCAATAGCAAAACAGTGACAAATCATAACTTACATTCATAAAATAAATTATCTATATTCTAAACTAATTTCATAAAAAAACTACATATAATAGACACTTAGGATTACAACATAGCCAAAAATCACCTTTAACTAAATTCAATACAATCCAAAACGTGTGTTTGAATTCAAAGACAAAAACGACTTTAAACAAATTAGGCAGTGAGTTACATGTGATCATCATATTCAAACAATTAAAATAAATTTTTTTAGGCCCTAAAATTTATATGACAACCTAATAACACATAAACACAGTACCATAAAAAAGTTTCATTAGCAAATAAATTGTTTTAGACATACAAAGAGGTCACATTGAGAATACTTTAATAACCTACTGATTAAATAGCCACAAAACCTAACCTAAAAGAAAATTTAACAACACATAAAATATTTATCAAATCATCACCAAACTTTCCAATTCATAACTTAACATATACATGAACATATTTGTAAAATTTCGTTGGAAATAACCTTCATTTGCATCATGAACAAAACCTATATTTTTTGCGACACAACCAATCAGCAACAAATTTTCTATGATGGTAGAGAGAAGAAAATTCATATCTTAACGTAGAAAAATCCAATGAATGTGAAATTTGGAGTAACATCACATAACACATACATGAATAACATATTAAAATTTTAGAACAAACGGAAATTTGTAGACAAGGATATGGGGGTCGGATTATAGAGTAACAAAAATTTCAAAATTGCAGAGAAGAGTCTCTTACCTCAAAACAATTTCTTCTCAAGCTTCCTTCAAATCCACCCAAGATAAAACCTAAATTTTCATTCAAATATTTGCAGGAGAATAAAGGAGAGAAGAGGAAAGGAAAACGTTTAGAGAAGGAGAGAAAATGTCTGAGAAAAAAAGAGAAAGATATATCGTTTACGTGAAAAGATGAGAATGACTTAAAAGAAGAGATATTCTTTTCCGTATTATCATAAATTTTTTAACTAAAATTGGGCTAATTCACGTGGGAAATGGAGAGGATTGGGGAAAGTCAACAATTTTGTACTTACTTACCCTATTTTCAACTTTCAAAAATAGGAAATCATCTCAAAATAATGCAATCATTCCCAAAGTCAAACATTTTATTACCAAAATTGAGGAATCAATTCAAAAATATGCCAATCAATCAAAATTTAGTCATCCAATCATATCCAAATCATCATTGTCACAAATTTTGAAAAATTTTTGCTGATTATTTGTCAGCCGTCTTCGGCCTATCGATGGTTCACTTTGGCCTGCCGAAGCCATGATGTCTGGCCTGCTGATGTATTTACATCGGCCTGCCATTCCAAAAGGGACAATTCGGCCTGCCGAACTACCTTACTCACTAAAGTTCAACAAAATATTAATTTATTACAAAATTATTATTAAACATACAACGTAAATGACATGAACACTTTGAGCACATCAATTTCATGTGACAGTCACCTATCATAATATTCAAAATAAAATAGTTAGTAACATAATATCATACATTACTAAGAAAAATACTTAACGTTGTTATTAATCTGTTACATGAAAATTTGGCAAGTGTTACAAAAGAGGTATTTTTTCTTCTTAAATTTTTTGTCATGCCTTAGAGTATGGGAGGTGACCTGGCAGGTTAATTAGGTTAAATTAAAAGAAATTTGCTTAAAACACAAGTTAAAGAATTTGATTAATTAAGAAATAGTGATCATTTTAAAAATTCCTTTTAAACGAATGTTTATAATAATTAAACAAGTAAGATAAAAACAAAATTACATAAAATAATAGAGAAAGAGAAATAGGTGTTGGGTCCCACTAACCCATAACTTATGCACACAAATAGTAGCTACAATATTAAATTACAACCACAGTCCAAAATAAAAGTGAAAGTTAAAATTACACATGCCTTGATTATTTTATAATCCAAATTACCTATTTGGTTCTTCTACTGCTCGTAGGTCCGATCAACGGACTCTTCTCCGATCCTAAACTATATTCTACCTAGAGGGGGAAAGAGATTTAAAAAAAAATAAAGAGTGAGTGAAAGACTCAACAGGACTATGCTTTAAAAATAGATATTTAATTTAAATACAATTTTACCTTTCAAAACAATAATCAGAAAATAGAGTTAAATAAATAAAATCATTTAAATATATACTATTTAAAATAGTTCATCTAGAAAGTACCTTTATATTCTTTTCTAGGCAGACCATATTTATATCACCACCGGAGTGGCCCAACTAGGTTTCGGGACCTGCCCGCAAGGTCGCACGCTACACGACTTGATCTTTGATATGGCATCATGCCCATATGTGTATTTCTATTATTATTTAAATCCATTTACTAAGTATTTACATTTATATTCATTATGAGGTTTATTATGAAAATCACCTCAATCTACTGTTTATGAAAACAGTCAATAAATATCCTTTTTTAAATCAATCTTTGAAAACATATTAATAAAAATCCTTTTGAGGCCAAAATCATTTTAAACTAGGCTACCAAGGAAGGGGTAAAAGTCCTACATCAATAATCGTACTAGTGTCTCACACTATAGTCCTGGTCTGCTATACATTCGCTCCGTAGAACCTCGAACAACCTTAAATATATATATAAACTAAGTCTATCAGTATCTAGCTTATGATGTCCTATGTTACTAAACTATCTCATGGTGTCCTAGTGTGCCATTTAAGTTCGTAAAATCATATTGTAAGTTTAAAATCTCAATCGGGGTTCAAAATAATGAAAATGGGTGAAAAATGGCAAACTTTTTTTATGCCCGGTCGGCCTACTGGTCCCCCTGGTTTGGTGTGCCGAACTATGCAGTTTGGCCTATCGACAAACCAGGTCCAGTTGGCCAAACTTTTCCAGGTTTGGCCTACCGGTCGTATGCATCTGGCCTGCCAAACTCATGAATCCGGCCTGCCGAACATGAAGTTTGGCCTGTCGAATTGGAAAAGAATTTTCCAAGCACAGGTTTTGGCCTCCCTAAGCCTAAATCCTCATTTTAACCTGTTTTTCTCAGTTCTCAGACATAGGAAACACTCATAGATGATAGAATAACATAGTAGATTACTTTTTAACACATTCAAACAAGATTTACTCAAAGATTTTGAAAAATTCCAAAAATGGAGAAAAATGGAGAACAATGAAAAATCTTGATTTAAATCCATTTTTCTTCAAACTGAGTTTAGATTCTAGTTACTTTAAGTTCCTCTAACCTAGATTAAAGGTTTTCTAAGCTTGAATGATCTTAGATTTCAAAATGCTAAGAAATTTAAAAAATTAAAAAAGTTTTGAAATTTGAAAACTAACCTTGATTTTAAGCTTTGATTTGTAGTTGTAATTGCAAAATCACGTCGCCAAGCCTCTAATTGACTAAAGATTGAAGTTTCAACTCAAAAATTTTGAATTAAAAAGGGAGAGAAATGAGAGAGAATGAGGTAGAGGGAGAGAGCGACAAAAAGAGAAGGAAGGAGAGAGAGTGACGAGAGTGAGAGAGAAAGAGAGAGAGAGGGGGTATAAAAGGAAAGAAAGTGGACGATTTCATTGTGTAGAAGTCGTGTGCCACCCACGGTTTTGTGAAACAAGATATGTTTGGCATTTGACAAATTGTTTTGTTTTAAAATTCAAAAAAACAAATAAAAATAATTAAGAGTAATTAAAAATCATCAAAATGATCAAAAATAACATTAATTTAGAAATTTCACAAAAATAATCAAATTAAGTTTAAAACATTCATTATGGCACACTAATTCACCATATTACACACTATTAATATTTAATTAGTTTTGGGGCATTATAGCTCTCCTCCCCTAAAAGAAATTTCATCCTCAAAATTTACAAATCATTTCATAAACAAAACAAATGCGGATACAACTCTCGCAAGGTCGCTTCTTACTCCCAAGTGGCTTCATCAATCCTATGATGTTGCAACACAACCTTTACTAATGGTATATCATGACGTCATAAACTAATCACCTTACAGTCGATAATCTGAACCAACACTTCCTCATATTTCGTGTTTTCTTGGATTTGCATGTCATAAAATGAGACTATCTTGTTCTGCCTTAGGCGGATACTTCTAAAGCATTGACATGTGGAATACGTCATGAACATGTGAAAGTTCTATAGGAAGATCCAGGTGATAGGCAACCACACCCACGCATTGAGTAACCTCGAATGGTCCAACATACCTTGGTGCAAGCTTACCACTTACTCTAAATCATATGATGCCTTTACGAGGTGATACGTTTAAGAGAACAAAATCTCCTACCTCAAATTTCAAAGGACGACATCTCCTATCCGCATAGCTCTTCTGCCTACTCGGAGATACCTTTAATCGATCTCGTATCACTATGATCTTCTTGTTGTTGTCACGAATCCAATCTAGCTTGAGAATAATCTTGTCTTTTGATTCTACCCAACACACCAGTGACTGACACGGTAGTCCATACAGTGCTTCAAATGGCGCCATGCCAATACTCGATTGATAACTGCTGTTGTACGTGAACTCTGCCAAATGCAAGTATTTCTTCTAGTTTCTGCCAAAGTCTAATGCACATGCATGTAACATGTCTTCGAGAATCTGAATGACTCGCTCAAATTGTCCATCGGCCTGAGGATGAAATGCCGTGCTGAAGTTCAAATCCAAACCAAAAGCCTCCTAAAAGCTCCTCCAATACTTGGCATTAATTCTGGTATCTCTATCAGATGTGATGGACAAGGAAACTCTGTGCAATCTCACTATATTCTACAAGTACAATTCTCCAAAAACTCTTCTTGAACAAGTAGACCTGAAAGGGATAAAATGAGCCAATTTTGTCAACTTGTCGACCACGACCTAAATTGCATTGTGCCTTTGCTTCGTCCTCAGCAATCTGGTAAGGAAATCCATCGATATGTGCTCCCATTTCCATCTTGGAATAGGAAGTGGTTGAAGTTGACCTACTGGCTTCTGGTGCTCGACTTTCACCTAAAGACAAGTAATACATTTAGCTACGTATTCCAGACTTCTTTCTTTATGCCTCTCCACCAGTTTTGTCTCTTTAGATCACGATACATCTTCATGCTCCCTAGATGAATGATGAACTAAGATTGTAGGCTTCACCCATCACGACCTTTGTCACTTCTGCAATTGCTGAAACTGCTAGGCGCTCCCTAAAGTACAACGATCCATCGGCGCATATCCTCCATTCTTCAAATTGCTCTCTATTTTGAATTCGCATCCAAATTCCCTGAAGGTGCTGGTCTTGCCATTGATTCTGTTTCACCATCTGAATAAGGCTTGTGGTCATCTCTATATGGTACACTAAAACTTGATTGTAGTCTTCATAGTACTACAGCCCGTACTCACTTACTATTGCATCCCTTTTCCAATCCTCTAGAGCCAAACAAGCAAGAATCCCTAAAGACTTTTTGCTAAGTGCATCAGTGACCACATTAGCTTTTCTGAGATGGAATTGCAGCGCAAAATCATAGTCTTCCATATATTCCATCCACCTTTGCTACCTCAAGTTCAGATCCCTTTGAGTGAACATATACTTTAAACTTTTGTGGTCAGAGAAAACCAAAATGTCACCCCGTATAGATAGTATCTCTAGATCTTCAGCACGTGAATCACTGCTGCGAGCTCTAAGTCATGAGTAGGGTAGTTCTGCTCATAAGGTTATAGCTATCTCAATCCATATGCCACCACGTGTCTGTGTTGCATCAATACACACCCAAGTTTGTGTCTCAAAGTAGTTGTGTAAACTTCATACAGCTCTTCACTATTTGGGATGATCAACACCGGAACTATAGTCAAATGATTCTTTAACTCTTAGAAGGTGAGCTCACACTCTTCGTCCCACTCAAACCTGACATTCTTCCTGATCAGTCTTATCAACGGCACTGCTATCTTTGAGAAATCCTTTACAAATTTCCTATAGTATCCTGCGAATCCCAAGAAACTGTAGATTTCTACTACATTTCTTGGTCGTTCCCACTTTACTATGGCTTCTATCTTAGACGAGTCCACGGAGATACCTTGCTCAGAGATGACATGTCCCAAAAACTTAACCTCTGTTAGCTAAATCTCGCACTTTTCTTTCTTGGTGTACAACTAGCTAGTACTCCTGTAGAGTCTGAAGTATGATTCTGAGGTGCTTCTTATACTCCTCCTAAGTCTTAGAGTAGACCAAAATATCGTCAATGAATATGATCATGAACTGATCCAAATAAGTCCTGAATATCCTATTCATCAAATCCATGAAAGCTACAAGAGCATTTGTTAATCCAAACGACATCACTAGAAACTCAAAGTGTCCATACCAGGTCCTGAAAGCTATTTTAGGGATGCCTTCTTCTTTAATCCTGAGCTGATAGTATCCCGATCATAATCTATCTTTGAGAAATACTGCTAGCCTTCCAACTGATCAAACAATTTGTCGATCTTGGGCAAAGGATACTTGTTTTTCACGGTGACTCGATTCAGCTGCCAAAAGTCTATACATAACCTGAGGGTTCCATCGTGCTTCTTAGCAAACAAAACCGATGCTCCCCATGGTGATGTACTGTTTCAGATATATCTCTTGTCAATAAGCTCCTGAAGCTGCTTTCTCAATTTCTTCATCTTTGTCGCCGTCATCCAATAAGGTGCTATAGAAATCAGAGCCATTCCTGGAAGTAGCTCGATGCCAAACTTGATTTCCCAATGTGGTGGTAATCCTGGTAACTTGTTGGGGAATACATCTTCATACTCATTAATTACTGGAATTGCTACACTTTAAATAACATGAAATTCCATATCAACTATGAGTGGGGGTTAGATTACAGAGAAAATACAATGTTACCAATTAGCATTAATTAACTATGAGTGGCAAAGACTAAAAATTCCATATCTCAGCATAAAAAACTCCAAATAACATGAAATTTGAAGGAGTAATACATAACACATACATAAATATCATATTAAAATTTCAGAGCAAACAGAAATTTGTACACAAAGATATAGAAGTCGGATTATAGGGTGATCAAAATTGTTGAGAAAGAGTTTCTTACCTCAAAACAATTTCTTCTTAAGCCTCCTTCGAATTTGCCCAAAGAAAACTCAATATTTCTTTCAATTATTTGTAGGATAATTGAGGGAGAGAAGGGAAGAAAATGTGAAGAAAAGAGAGAGAAGAACTGAGAGAATTTTTTTTAGAGGGAGTGAGAAAAAGTATACGTGAAACCAAATTGGAATGGTGTGAAAGTTAAAAAAAAAATTAGTCTTTTCTATAAGTGACTAGAAAACTTTAAAGAAAAAAAATGCTGTCAATTATCATTCATAAAAGTCAAATATTCTATCCTATGAAATAAAGAAAAAGACAAAAAATATGCCAATTACTCAGAATATTTTATTTGATCACAATAATCATCATTGTCACAAATTTTTAAGAGATTTCTACTGATTACTCAACAGCAATCTTTGGCCTCCCAACTACTTAGTCCAGCCTACCAAAGTTTTTGGGTTTGGTCTGCCGATGAAATCCATTGGCATGGCATTCAAAAATAATAATTCGGCCTGCCTAAGTATCAATTACAACATTATACACAAAAATAAAACATTAAACATATACCATGTATACACTATGCATAACATGAACACCTTGAGCACATCAATTCTACGTGACTGTCACCTATCATCATACTTAAAATAACATAATCAGTAACATTATTTCATAATAAAATACTTAATATCATTAATTATCTATCATTAACCATTAAATGAAAAATGACGGGTGTTATAATTCTCCCTACCTTATAAGAGTTTCGTCCTTGAAACTCAAAACAATTGCAGATACTTGGCTCTTATTTCGTTTTCACGTTCCCATGTAGCCTCTTCGACCTTGTTATTTTGCCATAAAACTTTGACCAAAGGAATTTCTTTATTCCTTAAGGTTTTAGTTTTTTGATCTAAGATCTCCATGGGCTTTTCTTCGTAGCTAAGGTCATCTCGAATTTCGACCACCTGTGGCTTGATCATGTATGTAGGATCTGGGACATACTTCTTGAGCATCGAAACATAGAACACATCATGCATAGCTAACATTTCTAATGGCAATCTCAACTAATAAGATACTTTGCCTATCCGCTTCACAATTTCATAAAGTTCGATAAATCTCGGGCTTAGCTTACATTTCCTTCCAAACCTCATAACTCCTTTCATGTTCGCAATATTTAGGAACACTAAATCGCCTACAGCAAATTCTAAGGGCCTTCTTCTTTTGTCAGCATAACTCTTATAATGGCTTTGAGCAATCTCTATTCTCTTTCATATTAACTTAATCATCTCGAAGGTTTCATTAACAAAATCGGTCATTTCATCGTCAACGCTTTCCATCAACTTCTTTTCACTAGCTTCATGCCAACCTATAGTGACCTGTATTTCTGCCCATATAGGGCCTCATAAGGTGCCATCCTAATCGTCGCCTGGTAGTTCTTGTTGTAAGTGAATTCAACTAACGGTAACACTTTACACCAGTTGGTCTTGAAGTCGAGAGTACAGGCCCGAAGCATATCCTCTAAGATCAAGTTTGTCCTCTCCGTTTGGCCATCTGTTTGAGGCTGTACTGAAGTGTAACTTTGTTCCCATTATAGTCTGTACACTTTTCTAGAACTTGGACATGAACCTGCTATCACGATCAGAAATGATAGACTTAAGGATTCCATGAAGTGGCATAATTTTCTTGACATAGAGTTCCACTAACTGCTCCATAGAGTAAGTGATCTTGATGGGAATGAAATGCACCATCTTAGTTAGTTAGTTGACAACAACCCAAATAGCATCATAATCATTCATAGTCTTGGGCAAACCGATAATGAAATCCATTGTAATATCTTCCCATTTTCATTTCGATATCTGAATTGACTGTAAACGGCTGCCAGGTCTCTAGTGTTTAGCTTTAACTTGCTGGCATGTCAAGCATTTCTTCACATACATGGCTACATCACGTTTCATTCCAAACCATTAGAAGTTATCCCTTAGATCATTGTACATCTTTTATTGCACCTAGATGAATTGAATAAGGAGTGTCATGAATTTCCACTAAGATTCTTTCCCTTAAGCCAACAACGTTGGGAACACAAGCGATCCTTGAGATATAGAGTTCCATCATTTGCAATTCAAAACTCTTCACATTTTTCTTCTTTTATTTCTTGCTTAATCTTTACGAGGCTTACATCTTCATCTTGCTTACTTTGAATCTCATCAAATAGCGTTGCAGCAAGAGTGAGTGCTGAAAGCTAGCCTATTATGCATTCCAAACTGAAGTCTAGAATTTCTTTCCTTAAAGGCTGAGATATTGCTTGTAATGACATCAACATGGCAATAGTCTTTCTACTCAGAGCATCAGCCACTCGATTAGCCTTTCCTAGATGATAAAGGATTTCACAATCATAATCCTTCACCAATTCTAACCATCTTCGCTATCTCATGTTCAGGTCCTTTTGAGTGAAGAAATACTTTAAACTTTGATGATTAGTGAAGATCTTGCATTGGACCCTGTACAAGTAATGTCTCTATATCTTCAGTGCGAAAACAACAGCCGCTAACTTGAGGTCATGAGTAGGAAAGTTCTTCTCATAATCCTTTAGTTGTATCGATGTGCAAGCATTCACTCAATCATTCTGCATCAAAATAGCACCGACGCCCATGTTATAAGCATCACTATAAATTAGAAATCCGTTGCTTCCTTTAGGAATGGCCAATACTAGAGCTGTAGTTAACCTTTTCTTCAGTTCTTGGAAACTCTTCTCGCATGCATCTATCCATTCAAACTTCTTTCCTTTGCAAGTTAGATTTGTGAATGGTGCTGCTATCTTGGAGAAGTCTTCCCCGAATCTCCAATAATAATTGGCTAGGCCCACTAAGCTCCTTATCTTACTTGCATTCGTTGGTTGTTTCCAGTTGAGAAAAGCCTCTACTTTAGCAAGATTACCATTATCCCTTCCTTTGATACTACATGCCCTAGGAAAGACACTATGTCGAGCCAGAACTCACACTTGAAAAATTTTGCATACAATTTGTCTCCTTAATGTCTCCAGCACAATTCTTAGATGCTTAGCATGTTTTTCCTAATTCTTTGAATAAACAAGGATATCGTCGATAAACACAACAACAAATTTATCGAGGAAATCCTTGAATACTCAATTCATTAGGTCCATGAAGGTTGCAGGTGCATTAATTAGACCGAAAGGCATAACCACAAATTCATAGTGACCATACCTCAATTTAAAGGCTATTTTTGGGATGTCTCTTTCTTTAATCTTCAACTAGTGATATCTCGACTGTAGGTTAATCTTTGAGAACACAGATGCACCATTAAGTTGATCAAACAAGTCATCGATTTGGGGTAACAGGTACTTGTTCTTGATCGTCACCTTGTTTAGCTCTCTATAGTTGATGTAGAGTCTCATAGATCCATCCTTGTTCTTGACAAATAAGACTTGGGCTCCCCAAGGTGAGTGACTAGGCTTGATGAAGCCTTTATTGAGTAGTTACTTTAATTGAGAATGAAGCTCCTTCAACTCTACTGGGGCCATTCTATAGGGTGCCTTTGAAATCGGGTTGGTGCCTGGAGCAAGCTCGATCTCAAATTCAATTTCTCTATTAGGGGGTACGATTGACAGATCATCTAGAAACACCTTTAAGAATTCTTGCACTACTGCAACATCTTCAATCCTTGCCTTTTCTTTCTGACTTTTGTCTACAATGTTTGCCAAGTAACCCATGCAGCCGCTTACTAACAACGTCCTTGCTTTTATAGCTGATAGAAACATACTTGGTTTCCTTTTGGATTCACCTACATACACGAACGTTCGTTCACCTTCTAGATGGAAGATTACCTTTCGTTTCTGACATTCAATGGAAGCATTGTACTTGCTTAAAAAATCCATCCCAAGAATCATGTCATAATCATACATATCAATCACAATAAGATCGACGAAGAGTTCCTTTTCAAAAATCCATAGAGTAACAATATGCCAATAGTGTGTAGATATCATCACTTCCTTGGAGGGTAGTGTTGTAATGAATCCCTATCTCATTGGTTCTAAATGGACCCTTAACTTTTTAGCAAAAGACAATGATACAAAAGAATGTGTGGCACCCGTATCAAAAAGAACATGTGCATTAATAGAGAGACTTGAAATCTGACTTGTGACCACATTAGAGGCTTCAGCAGCCACCTGTTCTTTTATAATTGCATAGATGCGAGCATTAGTAGGTAGGGCTTCAAGTCTTCCCTGGCTAATCAACGGTCCTTCTAAGGTAGGTTGCATTTGATGGAGTTGGGCATAAGGAACTCTCTACTGAGCTTGTGCATTCATCTAATTGGTGCAGTTATTAGCAAAGTGGTCTTCACGTCCATAGATGAAACACTGGTTCATTTGCAAACCACATTCTCTTGGATGTTTCTTCCCATATTTGGTGCAAGGCTAAATCTACCTATTATTGTTGTTGGACTGGCCACTATTATGCATTTTGTTGCCTTGACTCTATTGGTTCTAAAAATTGCCCTTTCTTTTGTTGTTTCTCTAATTCTGGTTGTTGTTGTTGTTGTTCCCATTTTAGGGGTGGTTCTGAGTGCTTGTATTATTTGCAAGCTGACCTGACTGAGGTTGGTTTCTTTTTAGCATCGACAGATGCAATTCAACATGTTGGGCCCTTAAAACAACCTGTTCTTGGTTTCTAGGTGGACTTGCTCCATCAATAATTGCAGCAATCTTTGGCCTGCGGACTTTGATCAATCTTCTGACCCTTTTGCTCTCATTACTAACCATCCCTGGGCAAAGGCGAGCTAACTGATCAAATTTTGCACCTCATTTGTAACCGACATGTCTCCCTGGTACAAGTTCTCAAACTCATCATAATGCTTCCTAGTAATGTTCATGTGGAAGAACATTGTGTTGCATTCATGAACGAAATTGGCCCATGTCATCTCATCAACATTCCTGCTCTATTCAATTCTGTCCCACCAAATTCTGGCCTCCATGGTGAGGCAATACAAAGCTCAAAGAACCTTCTCATTATCCATAAAGCCCATGAGTTTTAGAGTGGCCTCAATCGTCTTTAGCCATCCTTGAGCGACTAGAGAATCTTTAAAACCTTTAAAATCTACTGGCTTAACCCTCTTCCATTTGACCAACAGGGGTTCCTGGTATACTGGTCTTGGTTCTACTGTAAGAGCCGAGACTTCAACTACTTGTGGCTGGGGAGGAGGAGGAGTAGGCATGTCATTGCCTCATCATTCATCGCCTTGACCATTGGCTCTTAGTTCTTCAATTTCCCTTCTTTGCTCCTTGAATTGCCTTTGTAGCTCGATGATCATCGTCATCAACCTTTCGTTGGTTTGAGCACAAGTTTGCATTCTTCTTCAACCGTCCATTGTTGGTTTCCTAAAATAGGGGTTAGGAATTTAGAAGTAATCTTCTAATTTATGAGATAGGATTTCACTACTATGGCATTTATCATTAAACAACTAAATCTCATACTTATCATCAAACTTGCATCCTTAACAACTAACTAAGAAAAAACTTACTTGGAGGACTTGGACAGACATGTGGTGATATGAATTAAAAACAAAAATTCGCTCTAATACCAAAGCCTGTAACGCCCCTTACGAACGTTACAAATGTTATTACAGTCATTCCCATTTTTATTACCTTTAAATATAAAAATTTAAATAAGGTAAAGTTTATTAAACTTATCCTAGGATCCATACATACATTTTTTTAATATCAATATCTCAAAACTTTTTATATTTATTTAAATAGTTTATCAATAGCAATTTAACGAACCCATAATGCAAATAGAATTTAAAATCATTATTTAATTCTATTCACAGTTTAGTAGGCCAAACTCTGGACACTGGTAGGCCAAACATGATCGGCAATCCGAACTTCAACCACTGGTAGGCCGTCCAAGGCCTTGCAAAATTAGAGTTTTAAAATACTAAGATCGACAGGCCGATCATTACATCAGCAGTCAGACCAATAATGGTCGATAAGCCAATCTACTTTCAAAATCAAAAATAAATTAAAACAATTCCCAATATCTCAAAATGCAAAAAATAAACGTATACAGAAAATAAAACATAGTTCATAAATTTTAAAACTTCTTTCTTAGTGTCTTCTGTTTTCAATCCATCGTGCATAGCTCACACACCCTTCCTTGCCCTCCACCTAATCCATGATCCTTTATCTCTATTTGCAACATGATGTAAAACTAAGTAAGCAAAACGCTTAGTAAGTACACTTACAATCTCACAAGATAAAACATTTTATGAACATCTTTATGAAACATGGTAATGATAATCATCATTGACATAGTAGTGCACTAGGCACCGTTTCATATAGAATATATCTTTCATTACATTATCCATATTAAAACTTTGTTCATTTTATCTTTAAGGGCCCAAGTATTACACCATTATCGTCATCATAGGTGCGCCGCCATGAGAGGAGAGGGGTAGCTAATCCTAAACCAAACATGATATCATAAATATAAACATAACATAACATGGGGTGTGCAACACTTATTTAGCACCATTATTGTCATTGTAGGTGCGCCGCCATTATCATCATATATATTCATCATGGAATTTATCATAAAACTGTCATGAACATAGATTTCAACTTTTCATAAACTTCATCATGTTGTAGGTGAGAATGTACTTACTTGACTAGCTTGCTTACTACACCTTAATTTAGATGATGTCATCGCGATCTTGATGTGCTCACCTCTTGGAATGTTCATGTCAACCATTCATATACACAAGACATTAACATTCATCTCTATGATATCATTCAATACCACATAACATACTCATACATGCTTCTCTTAAGAACATAATTCAAAACACATTTTAATTATCTTAAAAAAAACATTTCAGCAAAACTGCCAATACAAATGTTGTTTGACCCTTATGAATTCACGGTCCAATATCTCATAATTCGCACACAATTCAAACACCAAACTTGGCAAGGACAAAGTTAACATATAAGCATAGTACCATCATTTTCTAATTGGCTATAAAAATTTCATTTGATATTTAAAACAAGTCACAAATTTCATGACACAAAATTTGCCAGCAATAGTTAGGCAATGAACAACCCTTAGCTCAAATCCGTTTGTCACATTATTGATGCTATAGAAAAATCTACAAAAATTAATATATATAATAGACAGATAAAACTAGAAGATGCATATCTAAAAATTGGCTTCAACAAAAATCTGAGTAGGTCAACATACATAATTGAAATCGGTAGTAAAACTGACATGGGCAACAAACACCTTTCAAACTAGCATTTAAGAAAAATAACAAGAAAATGATTTTAACCTCAAAATTTTTATGACAATCTATATACATAATGGTATTCTACTACAAAAATTCCTGTGACCAAACAAAATCATTTAGACACAATAAAAAGTCAGAGAAACAAGAGGTCCAAAGTTTGCAAGTTCACAGCCATAAAACCCTAGTTTGAAGAAAGTTTAATAACTCACAAAATACACATGATATTACCACAAAATTTTCCAGTTCACAACCTAATATAACCATGAAAATTTTTACCAAATTTCCTAAAAATAAGAGGACATTTGCCCCATGAACAAAAACCATGTTTATACAAAGATATACCAATCAGCAACATTACGACTATGATGAAGTGTAGAGCATGAACATTTAATATGTCAGCATAGGCAACCCCAAATGTCATGAAACTTTGAGCAACATCACATAGCAATACATGAGAATCATACAAAAATTTCAAAGCTAACAGAGATTTGTAGACAAAGTTTTGGGGGTCGGATTACAAAGAAAATACAACGTCAACGATCAGCATTAATTAACTACGAGTGGCAGAGACTAAAAATTCCATATCTTAGCATTAAAAACTCCAAATAACGTGGAATTTTGAGGGTATTACATAACACATACATAAATATCATATTAAAATTTTGGAGCAAACATAAATTTGTAGACAAAGATATAGCAGTTGGATTATAGGGTGATCAAAATTTCAGAATTGCTGAGAAAGAGTTTCTTACCTCAAAACAATTTCGTCTCAAGCTTCCTTTGAATTCGCCCAAAGAAAACTCTATATTTCTTTCAATTATTTGTAGGAGAATTGAGGGAGAGAAGGGAAGAAAACATGAAGAAAAGAAAGAGAAGAAATGAGAGAAATTTTTTTTTTGAGGGGGAGAGAAAAAGTATACGTACGTGAAACCAAATGGGAATGGTGTGAAAGTTAAAAAAAAATTAGTCTTTTCTATAAGTGACTAGAAAATTTTAAAGAAAAAAAATGCTTTCTCGTGTAGAATAGAGATAATTAAGGTGGAAGTCAAAACAATTTGTTTCACTTACCATATATCACAATTTCAAAAGAGGAAACCTCATCAAATACCCAATCGTTCATAAAAGTCAAATATTCTATTCTATGAAATGAGGAAAAAGACCAAAAATATGCCAATTACTTAGAATCTTTTATCTAATCACAATAATCATCATTGTCACAAATTTTTGGGAGATTTCTACTGATTGGCATCAACAGTCTTCGGCCTGTTGACTGCTCAGTTCGGCCTGCCGATGAAATCCATCAGCATGCCATTCGAAAAAAATAGTTTGGGCTGACGAATTATAAATTTTGGCCTACCGAAGTATCAATTACAACATTACACACAAAAATAAAACATCAAACATATACCATGTATACATTATGAATGACCTGAACACCTTAAGCACATCAAGTTCACGTGACCGTCACCTTTCATCATACTTAGAATAACATAATCAGTAACATTATTTCATAACAAAATACTTAACGTTGTTAATTATCTATCATTAACTGTTGCATGAAAAATGGCAGGTGTTACATGGAGAGTTTTTGCTGATTGCTCATTAGCAGTCTTTGACCTACCAATGGTTCACTCCAGCCTGCCGAAGTCATGAGGTTCAACCTATCAATTAAATCTATCAGCCTCCCGTTTTGTAAGGGACAATGTAGCCTGCCGTTCTATGAGGGACAATTCGGCCTGCTGAACTTGAAGGGTCGGCCTGCCAAACTGCCGCATACAATAAAATAATAAAACATTAACGAATTATTATGTACACATTATATTTGATATGAACACCTTAAGCACATAAATTCCATGTGACTGTCACCTGTCATAATACTCAAAATAAAATAGTCAGTAAAATTATATCATAAGGGAAAATACTTAATGTTGTTACTTATCTAACAATATCCGTTACATGAAAATTAGTGGGTGTTACAACTAGGTCTAGTGTAGGCCTATCAATCGAACCTTCCACATCAGCAATCTGTATGCTTTACGTATTTACTCAGAAAGTGGACCCAAACTCAAATTGTGAGGCCAAATCTTATAAGGACTAACCCTAATTTGACTTCTATATAAAGGGAGCTATATTCTATTATTTTGTAGATCACTTGAGAAATTTAGAGAAGAGTATTTTATTGGGTAGTCTTTGAAACTCCCACAGAGCTATTGTTTCATATCTTGAACTTTAGCTCTTGGTTTTCTCAACTGGCTAGAAGGAGAGATCACTTGAGGAAAAACTAAACGATGTGCGATCACCTGTATTCTGATCATAGAAGAGAATAACAAGGAAGACCAATTAATTGAGGCTCTTCCGGTTGAGTTCTCTAATTGCAATTCCTATAGTTTTTTGGTCTACTACGAGATATGAAAGATCTTTAATTCATTTACATGCATAACATATCTAACTTGCTTTTTGAAAAATGTTTTAATTAAAAATTTTTAAAATCCAATGCGTAATCGTTTTCCAATAATTTACGACATATAATTAATTTATAACTAACATATTTGATTTTGACAAACAATGGCTAGACACACAATGACTTATGAAATATTTAACTGTACTTGAAAGTTTAGGTTCATATGTAGGTTGAGGTTAGGAATACCTCCGGTATGACGTTGTGGTAACTATTTTTTGACTAGCTCAAACAGTATATTAGGAACATCCTTAGCAAACATTTGGTTTGGTATGTCAGATAGAGATGGAGTTGCACCTTTAGATTGTGCAACGAAAAACTCAAATACCTTTAGATAGCTAGTCAAAAACGCTATAAAAATGTATCAATAGTGTTTTAACAAAAGTTAACACATCAAGTGCTACTAAAAGTCCACTATATTATAGCATTTTTAAACAGTTATTAAGAACACTATATAAAGTGTTTCTTATAGCTTTCTTGGCTTGTTATTTTTTTTTAATTTTTGTAGCTTTTCCAGATAGTTGTCCAAACGTCTACTACTCTAAAACATGCATTATTAGTTCTTAGGTGCTCTTCAATCCTCTTGGATTTATCAAATGGACAACTACCAAATGCCATATAATTTTCAATGATGTAATTTATTCCCAAAAAATAATAAGTACATCGTAATTCATTCACCAAAAATAGAGTACAACAATTTTTGTTCAGTATATATTCTAAACACTTTCATAAAACTAAAACCAGATGAGCTGCTATCTAAGCTTATAGAAGATCAAGTATACATATTTTCTATATTAATCCAATTCTTCCCCAAAAACTTTACTTGTATTGTACTTCCACCTTGGCAAATCTTTATTTGACACAGAATTTACTAAACTCACCAAAGATGGGACTTAAATTTTGTCCATTAATGACCTGACAAGGGCACAATAAAAAGAGATCAATATAAACATAAAATAATTAAAATATGGAAGCATACGTGTAACACCCCCTTATGGACATCACAATAATCGTTACTTTCATCCTTGTTATCATTATTTATAAGATAAACTATTTAAATTTTAGACACAATTTGATAAACATATCCCAGGATCCATGCATACAAATTTTTTTTTTTTAAATATTTCAAATCTTTTTTTTTTATGGTTTATCAATGCCAAATTAACAAAACCATAATTCAAACAAAATTTCAAAACAAACTTTAAAATCTGTTTAAACAGTTCAGTAGACTAAACTTTTGAAAAATCAAAATAAATGTAAAACAAGTCTTTTTACTTAATAGTGCGGAAATTATAGCATTCAAAAAAATAAAAACATAGTTCAAAAAAATTATTCTTTCTTGGCATTTTTCTATTTCCGATCCATCGTTCATAGCCCACATGCCCGTCCTCGCCCTCCACCTATTCCATGGTCCTTTTACCTTTATCTGCAACATGATTATAAACTAAGTAAGCAAAAGCTTAGTAAGTACACTTTCCTATCTCACAACATAAAACATTTTATGAACATCTTTATGAAACATCATAATCATAATCATCATTAACATAATCGTACACTTGGCACAGTTTCATATAGAACATATCTTTCATTATCCTTATCCATATTAAAAACTTTATTCATTTTATCTTTGGGGGCCCAAGTGTTGCACCATAAACATCATCATCATAGGCGCGCCATCATGAGAAGAGATGGGTAGCTAATCCCAAACCAAACACAACAAGTACAACCTTTGGGACATCATAAACATAAACATAGGGTGTGCAACACTTAATTAAGTGATACATATATATAGATATACTTTTAATATACCTCATCATTGAAACATTCGTTAAACTTTCTTGTTGCAACAAGAGTTTTTATGAGAAAACAACATGTAAAAACAAGCTTTAAAAATTATCATAAAAGATATTCTTAAAACTTTTTCATAAACTTTTATCATATTGCAGGTGAGAATGTACTTACTTATCTTGCTTGCTTACTAAACCTTAACTTGGGTGACGTTGCTGCGGTTCTCGGTGTGCTCGCCTTTTGGAGGGTTCATGTCAAACATTCATATTGACCATAAGTCACTAGCAATACTATTAACAATATATAAACATCTCATACTATCATTAAATATCACCTTATCATGTAATAATATCAAGAAGCACAAAATCACAATTTATGAACCTAGGGCATAATTCCCAAAAGTAGGCAGAATGACCTTTATTCACTTACAAAATTCATAATAATTTCTTCTTAACTCCAAATCAGTCAAAACTTGTGACATTAGAAATTAGACTCAAAAACAAAGAATTTGATATATTACACGCATATTTTGACCATAACTTTCATGAAGAAAAAGTCCTCGAAATTCAATCTAAATTTCGGGTCTGTGTAAAACTACACAGCTTTCAAGGTCAACTTCGAAAAATCATAACTATTTAAAGAAAACTCCGATTCAAGCAATTCAAAAGCAAAACGAAAGGCCAAGATGTATAGTATTTGAAAAAAAATATAATAAAAATATAAACAATGCAATACAGAATCAAAAATTACTGAAACATGACAGTTGTCAGGTATTTGTATGAAAAGTAGACTTAACGAATCAAAAATTCAATAATTAAAATAAAATTACTTTAACCCTAAAATTTTTAAGACAACCTAATAACATATATATATACAGTACCATAAAAATCTCATTAGCAAGTAAATTTGTTTAGCCATACAAATAGGTCACATAAACAAGAAGTACCGAATTCACTGAATAAACAGTCCTAAAAACCTATCTTAAAGAAAATTCAAGAACTCATAAAATATTCATTAAATAACCACAAAATTTTCCAAATTGTAACTTAACATATGCATGAATATCTCTGTAAAATTTCGTTCAAATCAAAGGTCGTTTGCCCCTTAAACATGGACTATACTTTTGCACAAAATACCAATCAGCAACAGTTTGGTCATGAGTGGCAGAGAAAGAAAATTTAATATCTCAGCATAGAAAATTCCAAATAAAGTGAAATTTTGAGGAATATCACATAACACATACATAAACATCATACTAAAATTTCAGAGCAAACAAAAATTTGTAGACAAAGTTATAAGGGTCGGATTACGAAGGAAACAAAATTTCAGCAATAATCTAGAATGAGTTTCTTACCTCCAAAACGATTCTTCTTAATCCTCTTGAATTATCTAAGTGAAAACCCAATATTTCATTCAATTGTTTGCAGAAAAATAAGGGAGAGAAGGGAAGAAAACGTGGAAAAGAAAGAGAGAGTGTCTAAGAAAATTTAGAGAGAGAGAGAATTTTCTTTAGCTAGAAATTTAGAGAATGAAGACTTTGGTGGCTTAGAGGTATATTTATAGGTTTATAAGAGAGAATGGATTAGATGAGTGTAGAAAACCTTAATCATAATCTAATTCAATTTTTCTTTTTTTTTTTTTCCTTTCTTCTCTTTTTTTTTCTTTTCTTTTTTTTTTCCTCTTACGGCAATCTGCCGTTTCCCTATAACATAATATATATATATATAAATATATATAATATAATATAAACTTATAATATAATATAATATTATAAGATAATATAAGTTAAAATAATTATAATATTTAATTACTTATATATAACAAAAATATTTACTTCCATAACCCAAAAAAATATTAATTTTTACATTATTCTCGTGGACATTTTATATTATCCAATTACTTAATGCCATTATAATAAAAATACTACATATGTAATTATCATAGCATTATAAATGTTATGAAAATAAGAAAATATGCAACAACATTTATATCATCAAAAAAAATATAACTGTAGGCATACATAACTCTAGCGCATTATAAAGATTATAAATTTAGAGCAAATTGAAAGCCATAAAAAATAAATAAATACTTTAAGCTTATCATCACTGTTGACATGAACATCCCAAGCACATCGATCCCACATGCCGTCACCTACGACATTACTAAATAAAATGTTAATTTACTTAACATAAATAATAATAGCACTAAAATATCACATTCTAATGTTAAATTAACATAAATGCCCATAGAAGAAAACGGCGGGCGTTACAATACGTTTAAACGAAAAAAACCCACTAATTCCTAATTAAATAAACTTTTGTTAGTTATACTAACTTATTTCAGTACACATAACACCATATGCCCCAAGTAATTTGAATTTCGAGCAAGTATTTGAAGTTGTAGATATAAGATGCAATGAAACAAAAACATCATATACAAAACTTAGATATGTGCTTCTTAGGGACATCAACTAAAATAAAAAACACATGGACAATTAAGGGAAAACTTTTCTTTTATATTGTTTTGTCGTAATAATTAACAAGTGGGATTATTTAGAGGTACTGTAATAGTGTAAAACAAAGGCTACATTATAAATTCACCAAAAAGAAAGTACATCATAATATGTGTGTGTATATATATATATGTACTTGACTAAATACTGAATATATATATACACATATATATAACAACTAGGTTGACTTATATGTCTCATTACTATAAGAACTCTACATGTGAAGGGTATGATTCAATCCTTTTTTATAAATCAGAAAGAAAGGAAATATAATTTCTCACCAGTTATTCTGAAAAATAGTAATATGGACCATCCACCCTACCTTTGGATCACTTCTTTACAAATCCAAGGTCATGACATGAGTCTTCGTCAAATAGTTAGTTGGGAAATGGTATCTTTGTATCAAGAATTTTTTGATAACAGGAGCATATAATTATATTTAACCTTAAATATTGTACGTTTTCTAAAAGAAACACAATAACCCATTAGACAAACTGAAAAGCAAGGCTTCATAGAATTTGCCAAGGCTTAAAGCACAAGTGTGCCGTCCGGTGACAAATTAACACATAATTAATTGCTGCAATAGCCAAAAACATGCTTTCATTTATATCTTCACTAAAATAACGCTAATCTTATCCTCATTTGAATACTTTACAAAGCAGAATATGAGAAGAATCCAAATTTGACTATAACTAGAAGTCATATCTCTTGTTCATTTCTATATTTATAAGAAATGTCACATTATATAACTTCATTTACTTTCTAGAGACACATGGATAATTGATTGATTATATATGACATTTAACTTCCATTCTTGATTGGAAACCAAATGATGAAAATAGAGCTTGTAACAAAATGCTTTGAAAATTCCATTCATTAAGGCAAACATGAATCTTCTCATACCCTAAGTCAAATACTTTCATAAACCTTCAAACTTTATACATAAACCTGAACAAGACATTAGTTTTTGGGAACATGTCCTGTAATAAATCTAGCAATCCACTAAAACTGCCATCGGACAATCCATGCATAGTTTTGAGTCTAAACAAGGGAACAATAGCTAACAACCTGTTGTATTTTGAATAGCCAGGATATAATAGCTTAACCCATCTCTTGTTTTATTGTCCAAGTCTTCTTCTAATATATGCTTATTAGATTGTTCCATGTCATCCTCATCTGCATAGGCAGCCCTATACAACTAATATCTCATTCCTCTCTGCTTTTTCAAACTGTTCATTTGTATTTGCACAAAAAAGGTTGAGATTTGAAGTAAAAAAATAACAATAATATAGCCTCATATTAAGGAGATCATTTCTATATTATTTTTTTTCTAATAAATTAGATATAAAGCAAGCAAGGTCCAACAATGATGTAGCAAAGTGCATTGAAAAAAAAAACTGCACATTACACAAAAACTGAGTTAATATAAATGTCATTCTACTTATGAACTCTAAGGTTGTTAGAAAACCTTTCAGCATATAAATCGTTGACAAAAGAATTTTAGAGAATAAAACAACAAGAATCTATAACCAACTTGGTATATATATTCAGATTTCTCAAGTCTCAAGTTAAGCTTCTTAGTGGCAAGTCCCTAGCAACTCTAGTTTTTTTTTTTTTAGAACATACAAAAGCAATAAACAACCAAAAGAAAAAAATTTATAGAATGCAAAAAAATAAAACGCTGGGAGCAAGAGAACTTGCAAAGAACATTCAGAGAAAAAGAAAATATATCTCTTGAAGAAACAGAACTCATACTTTTTAGATGTGTTGCAGAGATAATTTTGTAACTTAAATGTAGGTCATGCTCTCAAATGGTAGAAGAACTATTTTTTACCAGCAACATGAAACCAAATAAGAAAACAAGGGGACATGGTTAAAGACTATGGACAACAAGTAATTCATTTTTACTTCAATAACATTACGGATTTTGCATGCTCTACTACCAAACAAAATACACTATTCGTAACTAGATAGCTCTGTAAGATTATATTAAACCTGATACACTACTCACTAGATAGCTTTACTCTTGAACTACTTCAAAAAGAGAAAAAACGATTCAAAATTCTCAACTTTCTTACCTTCACCAAGCAAACACAAAGTTGCATGAGACATAAATACACACAAAAAACAAGCATACAGACACACATAAAAATAAACAGGCATGCACACACACTTAAAAATAAATAAATAAATAAATAATAAAGGCATATCCAAATTCAATGTAAGCCTCCAAGGATTTTGTATAGCAAAAATAATGCTAACTGAGCTAATGAAATTATCATAGTGAAACTCTCAAAAGAGAACAAACCATGGATTTTTCCTTCATGAAACAACAATCTTCAAATCTTCAATCTACTTGGATCAGAAGCAAGCAATCAATGATAATACAAATCAACACTTAACTAAATGATCTTCTTGATGAAAATGCTAGCAGTACATAAATAAAAAATCTTAACTTCTATGAAATTCCAACAAATAAAGTTCTCGACCCTGGTAACGAAAAAAACACGTACTTGAAAGAGGATGATTAGTTGAGGTCGAAGAGTTCTTGGGTGAATTGAAACCTTCAGTGGAAAACACATCTAATTGCACATTTAATTTCCTGTGCTTTTAACCTTTTGTTCCACTCTAAAAATAACTTCACACACACACACACATGCACACACATATATATATATATATATATATATATATATATATATATTATAAGAACTACCCCATATGGAACCAGCAAAAAAGACAAGGAAAGAAATTTTCCAACATGAATTTCATCCAACTAATACAACAAAATATATAAAAAGCTCTTTTATGCTACCTTTTAGTATTGTTATTTTGAATAGAACCCATCAATATCTTACACGTAAATTGGTCTCTTTAGTACATCAACAAGCTATTGAAAAATGATACGCAATGGAATTTTAAATTTTTTTTAAATCAAAGTCTTTTCCAAATAATAAGCTTGACATGCTAAGTACATAAATTAATAAAAAGATCTTACGTACCTCTTTTGTATACCAAAGGCTGAAGAAACACCAACTAGAGAGAACGTCTTGGAAGTGTCTCAATCAACTGGTCTTTCTTGCTATTTTCTTTCCACGATCAGAATGCAAATGATCCCACATCATATAGTTTTCCTCCAGTGACTCTCCTTCCAACCACTTGAGAAAACCTAAAACTAAGGTTTCAAATGTTGAACAATAACTCTCTCAGAGTTTCAAAGTTTCTCTTGCTAGAATATTCACTCTCTACTTCTCAAATGATATAAGGAACAATGAAAAATAGTTCCCTTTTTATAATGGTCGGATTCATGGTTAGTCTTTATCAGATTTGGCTTTAAAATTAGAGTTTGGATTAGTTTCTGTGTAAAAACACATTTGCTAATCATCCAGGCACGGTCATTCATGCCTTTGTAATGCAATCGACCATGGTGTCATAGCGTTGTAGCCATACTCGAATCCATACTCGAATTTGAACTCCTCAGATTTATTTGATACACCTAATTTGAATCAATTCGATAAATCTTATCTTATTTGACCTGGGTATCTTTTATAAAGCCTCAATTTTAATTCAAATAACCTGATAGAGAAGTTAGTTGATTAAAATAGTCATATACAAATAAACTCATACAAATAAAATATATCCAAATAACATTTTATCTTGAATTAATTCACAAAATTAATTTAACCAATAAACTAACTTGAATTATTAAATCCAATCTATCGAATTTCACCTAATCTAATAATTAACATAAGTTACCAATATATAGAAAAAACATGTAGTATCGTAACCAATTATCATTATCATTATCATCAATAAATATTAAGCCATAAACCCAAAAATTGAAACCCAAGTTAATTTCTGAATCTTTGATATATATTTATGTATATATATATATGGTGTTTAGGAGTATTGGTTAAAACCAATGATAGATTCAATTTTA
This sequence comes from Artocarpus hirsutus, assembly GCA_946598075.1. Classification (NCBI taxonomy): domain Eukaryota; kingdom Viridiplantae; phylum Streptophyta; class Magnoliopsida; order Rosales; family Moraceae; genus Artocarpus; species Artocarpus hirsutus. The sequence goes on along the minus strand of CAMOHE010049567.1, from coordinate 2,617 downwards.
GTTAAAAACATTGAAATATATGAGAGTTTTATACTGTAATAACCAAAGGTTTTGGTTCAAACTTACGTCCTCAAATACCACAATATACAAATAAATCAATTTCCAAATCTATGGAAATTCTTTGAATCCACAAAACCCATAAATTAAATTAAATTCATTAAACCCGAATTCACAAATTCATCTCGAAACTCATCAACTCAAAATTATTCGGCCTATCTAGACCATTGTCGTACCCAGACATCAGAATTTTTGATGTCTTGCCAAATCTCACCACCGCTACGTAATTCTGATGGGAGAAGCATTGCCAATCGCCGTGCCCAACCCACCATCGTGTCCGATCTATGCCATTCTACTAATTGCTGAAATATTGTAGTCTGCAAGCTAAGCATTCATTCTCACACATTCGTGTCTGATCTGGGCCACTTCACTCATTGTCGAAGTAGCGCTGTCTGCAAGCCAAGCATTCATTTTATCTGTGTTCATCTACATGTTATCTCTTTAGACGTGAGCTTGTTTGGTTTATTTTTTTAGATTGCATCAATTTTTTTTTAAGCGCATGTCCATATATATATATATTTTTATATTAGAAAAACAAGAAAAAATAAAAAGGGAAAGTTTAGGGAGGAAACAACAAAATATTGAAATTGCAAAAGAGAAAAAAAAAAGAATGTAAGAATTATTGAATCGTGGTACAAAATCACTCCCTTGTAATTGTTTGGAAATCATTTGCAAATGTATCGATGCACCCATTGCCATCAAACAGATCACATTAGAAGATGTTTTGAACTAATGAGATATTTAGGGTGGGATCATAGTCGTAATCTATGGAAGAAGAATTTGGAGAAGACTTCCATTACCACGACTGTTGACAAAAAGAAGGACAATAATGTTGGTTTTAGCATTGGTTGTAGCTATAGATAATGTTGGTAAGGTTTTGACTATTTTTACACATGTTTCGAATAATACATGGATAATTGATTCTGGTGCAACAAACCATATTACATTTGATTCAAGATAGATCTCACTTCTTCAACTGTCATCCTAAAAATTTGTTTCTACTACCAATGGAGCTTTAACCTTGGTTATTATGGAAGAATCTTTAACCTTCATCAATAATTTGAAATTGAATTTATATCCCTTCTTTGGACTATAATCTTTTTCTTTGTTTCTCAAATAATTACAATCTTCTCTTGTGTTGTCATTTTTTGGCCTGAATCTATTGTGTTTAAGGACATTCGAACATGACAAATGATTGGTTGTGATATTAGAATAGGGAAACTTAATTACTTCGACTTAAATTCAAAGAGTTCTGACAAGTTACGTCAAGTTTTGATAGTGGATGCTTGAAGGTGGAGAAGAAGAAATCTTATTTGATTGTGGCATTGACGTTTAGGGACTTTAAGAAATTATTTTCCAGTTTGTTCATGAAAATTAATGTCTCTAATCTCTGATGTGATGCCTGTGAAATGGTAAAGAGTCATTGTGTTTCATTTCTATTAATGTCAAATGAAAACATAGTCCCTTTTATGGTTATACATTCAAATGTTTGGTGCCATCCAAAGTGACAACTATGAATAGATCATGATGGTTTGTTACTTTCATTGATGACTATACCATAATGATATGGATTTGCTTGATGAAGTCCAAAGTTGAGATGAATTCGCTATTCGAAGGATTTCATGAGATGGTTTGCATCTAGTACAATGCACCAGTTCAAGTCCTTCGCAGTGATAATGGTGGCAAATATATGATTTTTGAATTTCAACAATATTTAGGAACTTATGGAACTATTCATCAAACTACTTGTTCCAATACCTTTAGTAGAGTGGGGTAGCCAAATGCAAAAATCAACACTTATTGGAGGTTGTTCATGCTTCGTTGATAGAAATATATATGCCATTATCCTATTAAGGAAGAAACTATTATCTTGATAGCGTATTTAATCAATTGAGTACCCTCTAGTACCATTGGCATTTAGACACCATTTTAGGCTTTTACTAAAGCAGCTGTTGCACCAGTCCTCCCAAGCCAACCTCCTCATGTCTTTGGATGTGTGGCTTTTGTAGATCTCCATAAGCATCAACGTGATAAGTTAATTCCCTGAGTAATGAGCTATTGATATTGACACAAGTTTTGTATATTAATTATGCAGGAAGCAACCGCAAAGTTTTATGGATTCATTTGGAAGCTTCTTACATTCGAGTTTCTTTTACTTTCTTTTCTGTAGCAAACTAGTTCCAAAATAAATCATACGTTTTTCCTCCATCAACTATGTGCGTACTGGATTGGGAAGACAAAGTGAGTTGTGTGTACTATTGTTAATATATTACATCTTTGATTTCTTTTTTTGAATAAAAAGAGAGAATAATCAGATTTAGTGTGGTTCAACATTGTACCGTAGATCTATTGAGTTATAAAAGAGAGAGTCATTCACAGAATTGATCTGTGGATGAGTTACCTAATACAAATAAATATAAATAAAGTCAAAACTACTAGTAAATATAATTGCATTATAAACCAAAGGGCAAAGGCACTCTAGCTCCACATGTTTGCTCTGTCATTTATATTTTTTTTTTTGTACAAGAGCTCCCAAGGCAGATTACGAGGTTCATGTACT